>JAVSBS010013743.1:0-52647 GCA_033124195.1 Coracias cyanogaster | reverse complement strand
CTAATCTGAGAGAAGAGACCAACACCAGCCTCGCTACAACCTCCTTTTAGGTAGTTGTAGAGGGCAATGAGGTCTCTCTCGAGGAGACCTCGATGTACACACTACTTGACCCAGGAGCCAAGAGTTGCTCCTCATGCTGCTGTGCAGGCTGCAACCAGGGAAAATGTCTTTCACTGATTTTAGTGCAAACCCAGCATCACTGACAAACTTTCATGGCTACTGGTAGGTGCCAAAAGGCGAATTGTCAGCAATCTTACTCCAGAATATTGTACCTCTACAGCGTTTTATTTCCCAGCAATACATATGGACACACAGTTTATTCCTCCTTTTCTTTTCCATTTTTCATCCCTAAAGTATATAATGAATAGTTTCTCTTTCAGAATTCCTTTTACCTGAAGGCTTACTATTGTGGTGTTCTCAGGATCAAGAAGAAGGTGATCTTTATTTGGGATTTCATTATGACAATGCTACTGCATTTATTAATGGTGGGTAATAGAGTGAAGCAGGTTGAACATTATAAATGGCATTTAAAGGATTATTTTGTTCACCTTGGTGTACAGTAAAAGTTTAATGGCAGTGATTTTTTTTCTCCCTAGCTTCTAGCTTTTCACATAATTTTAGGGAATTAGTTTTTCTTCTTGATCTCATTTTTCTCCTGACACATGCTGTATTTCTCAGAAAGCTGTAAGACTGAGTATTATGGATAATAGATTTCCTCAGGGGCCTATCACAGAAAAATGCTTCAGGAACTGGAAATCCAACTATGATGATGGCCTTCATTTCAAGGGTCTTTGGTAGTAGTCTTTGGGGCTTTTGTTACAATTCTGATATATTTTTCATTTCAATATAGATATCACTTTGCTTGCACTGGTGTTAATTTAGGTCTTTTACTTTGATCAAGGGAGCTTATCCTTACAACATGGTGTTTATATCTACTCAAGCTGAGCTCCTGAGATTTCAAATCTTTTTAGGATGGCAGAAAGTAGCCAGGCTGGAAGAAGTGGCTTCCCAGATAAGTAGTTACATGAGAGAGAATAAAGCAACAAATTATTTCCTTTTCAAAATCTCCCACAAAAAAAAAAAAAGGCTTTGTATTGCTTAATATATATTTTTATTTTCCATTTATTTAGTTGCTCTTTGGAAAGCGAACCTAACAAACAGAGGCACCGTTGAAAACAAAAGGCAGTGATTTGTCACTGACAGTTCATTGTTAATTAGCATCTTATTTGGCCTGAAAGATTGAGACGAAAGTAATCAAATTTGACTGAAGTGAAAAACCCGAAGTGAATGTAGAAAAATATATCACAACACCCACGCACAGCCAAGATAGCAGTAGGCAAGAAGCGTCCTCTGATTACGCAGACGAGGAGCGTGCAGCCACTGACCACGCAGACAGATGCAGATAGACAAGTCTATTTTAGGCCTGAGCTCTGGAAGTTCAGGGTAACAGGTCTGCCTTTGCATGCCACTTCACGCACCACATCGCTGTTGTGAATGGGACAGCCCCTGGGACCACAGCCATGTTCGTGAGCCAGAATAAAGCCACACTTTTGTCAATTGCTTGTTTTGCATTTTTGTGAGGGGAAGGGGAAAAGAAAAGCAAAGGCAACCTCCACAACCAGATTCAAGTATTTGACTTCTCAGCTTAAAGTTGTTAATTTTGCAAGAAAGGTTTAGCCAACATTACGAAGGTTATCAGTCTATGGTTATTTTACAGTGAGAGTAATGTAATTAAACATAGTGCTTGCAACTGAGTGGATGCACGTCTAAATGGCGGAGACGGGGACTGGGGTTTGCAAAACGGAGATAAATTGTGTGTTGTACCAGCTGCTGCTCCTGGGAGGGGAGCAGCAAGGTAACCTCCTCAGTAAATCTGAATGTGCCCGAGAGACCAGTGAGCAAAGTATTATCTACATTAGCAGTAAGACAGCTCCACTCCTCAACTATTTACAGCAACAGGCAGTTCAGGGAACAGGCAAGAGAATGGCCTATATTTCACAAATGGATAACTAGGAGCAAAATTAAGCATCTTGCCCAGATTCAACATTGAGCAGGGCCCATACCTTCACCAGGAATCAAACTTTCCCTTGCTTTCATGAGACTACAGTCCTGGGAAGGTGTTTTTAGGTGTTACCTTACTAGCTGGAGCTGATGCAGTGTTAAGGAGCAGACATGCTGTTCTGTTTCCTACAGTGATTTGTTTTTCTCTTGCTAGTTTTTCTGTTAAGATGAAAGAGAAGTCACTTGTTAATGAAATCATATGGTTCTTGTTTGAATGCAGAGAAATATAATAAAAGAGTCCAAAGTAAATGCTATGACCAAAGTGGAAGCTGACAGGTAATTTAATTAGCCGTGGTTTGGCCAAATATTAAATCAGTGAAGAGGGAGCTTAGCAGGTTCTGAATTACCACTTGAACAGCAGCTAGAAAAATAGTATAACACCATCTCTTGCTGTCTGTGATTAGCTATTGCACTGAAATATCAGAAACAAGATAAAAATGGAAAGTTAAACTCAGAGCCTCTCAAAGCTGTCTAGGGGCACCTGAACCAATAATCCACTCAACCCAGAGGGTATTACACCAGAACGTGTCGCAGGAGCTCCATAATCAGTCAGTGTCTAGCTGTCTAGCTTCTTCCCACAGCAGAAAGCAAACCAGAAGTTCATTAGTTTTACATTTTCTGAATATCCCACAAAGAGTGCTCAAATTGATCTGTAACCTGAAGTCCCACACAGTGATTGCATCAAAGCTGGGAGCCAGCTCTCCGACGCACTAATCAAGCATCTTAAACAGAAAAGCATTCTTCATTCTGGTGTGAGAATAAGCATTTCCCCTTATACAGAGGTCTATTTAAGAATCACCAGGGTGACTCTATAGTACTAACAAAGTTGCTATGGTAATTTCATAATTAAACATTGCTGTGAATTGCCAGCCATGATCCTCACACAAATGAATATTTTTTGGATGTACGTTTTCATTTTGGCAGGCTTTAATTTATGCTTTAGCCTTATTGCCCCTGTTGTAAGAAGGATTTACATACCACACAGAGTGAGAACTGTTGCTGCAAGTACCTGCCTCACTCATGAAGAATGAACAACACCAGGGTCCCTGGATCCATCACAGTGGGAAAGTACATGGTACACTGTGTGTGGGGATCGTGGTGTGACTGGGGAAAGGAAGTCACCGTTCTTGTTCAAAAGCGGAGTTAACCACCTACCTCCCTTTCCATGCTGCAGCTGAGCACCCTGACTAGATAACTAGAAAATCATGTGCATCCACGTTCTGGGAGGCTCAAGCATGTTGCAGCTGCACCTCGTGGACCTGGATGACTTATCTTCAACATGCAGTATTTTCCAAATGTGTCCACTTGCTCAGGCACCTAAGCTTGGACAGACAGGGCTCTGACTAGCTGCACTAAACAGACAAAAAGATGAAACTGCCTTGAACTCCTTTCAATGGTTTTGGTGACTGCTGCTTTGCCTCTCTTACATCCCTTCATCCTTAACTGTTATCAGTCATGAGTAAGTTCCCTTCATTTTCACATCTCTTATCCCCTTTTTGTCTTAGGTGCTAAAATGACTATATATCCCACAGATGAGTATTGGCTTCACCATCTCCTTGCACAACTTTCACTGTGCCTATTATGTGTGAAGAGGAAGGGCCATTGTTTTGCCCTGTTTGTACTATGACCAAAGTAAAGAGTCTGACCCTTGCTACAGTAGTGCACTGTACATAGTTCAGACACTGTATAGATCCACACACAGTGGATACTTTATCCTCAGGATCACTTTGGTTTTGGTTGTATGGTGATGCTGTTCACTGGAATCACTTCTGGCTCTCATGACATTTGTCACATTACCTCTCTGAAAACTTTGGATATAGAGCTTAAGCCTGCTGTTTGCCACACTTTGTTGTTGCAGCCACAAATGCTCTCATAAATAAGAGCAGTCTTTCTGAGCAAGAACCTCAAGAATGTGCACAAAGGAAAGAGAATTTTCCTGGAGATAAGTTATAAAAGGTATGAGAAGAAAGTAATATTGTATGAACTGACTTCTACACAAATGTCTCACTTAAATTACAAATATAGGAGTTTCTGAATGGATGAACTTATAGAAAACCTAAACCCACCGTCCTTTGGCCCTTATAATATCAAGAAGAAAAATGCGAACAGTTTCTAAAAAGCCAAAAAGCAAAAGTTTTCTTCCATTTAATGAACTGTTTTATATTACCACTGTTGTTTACTGTCCTATATGTGTTGCAGCACTTAAAAATCTTCTGAAAATTATGTACTTTTCAAAAGAGATTAGCTGGAGCCATGAGACCTTCAATAACCTCCCTGCTTGGAGGTAGAATTTCAGCATAGGCTTTTTGTTCATTCCACAAGGGAAATGCAGTTAGAAATGCTGATGTTGAGCTGAGTTTCAAATTGAAGTTTGCCTTTCTTCTTCCATTAGACTCATAGTCAGAAGTATTCAAAACTAATATGAGTATGAGCAAAAGTGCCTCCAAATACAAGCAGGGCAAGTAGGGAGCTGATCTGAGCAGACACCAATATTCAGTGTTGTCCAGTGCCACCAATTACATACAATTCTGCTTATACATCTGTTTAAGTATCCCTAAACATGGGTATTTGGCACCGTATCTGCTGACTGCACACAATCCAGCTGTGCTGGGGCTTTGCTTTCCATCAGCTGGGTTTCTCTCTTGGAGACATCCTGGGGAACCTGCAGTTAACTTGAGGAATGCATTTTGCATCCAGCTCTGGGTTGGCTGTGCATCATCGGCAAGACAGGACTCTAGATGCTGTGAATAAAGGATGGAGAACACCTTGGGTGGTTGTTTTAGAGCAGCAGCCTGCACTGCTGTTGACAGCTGCAGGCAGTTTAAAATATACAACTCCCGAACAGACGCATATGTAACATTTACAGCGTTTCTAATTAAGTCAGTGATGGAATCAAATTTTGCCTCAAAGCTTGTCTCATAATAACTCTCCAACTGGCAGCACTGCACCTTCCTAAATTTTCTACCATCTGAAAAAATAAATAGTTGGTAGAGGAAAAACATGACCTTCAAATATTTCCAATGGCTTGCAATCATGTAAGGGAAGCATGCAAGGGTTAAGCAAATTTGATCCTGCCTGTCTCCTGCTGTGATGCAGTTTCTCTAATCAAGTATAATTTAAAAAGAAAAAAAGAAACAGCAATACAATACAGTAAACATAGAAATAGTAATCAGAGTAGCGGGAAAGTCACTTTTAGGCAGAAATGTATATCACATGCAGAACTAAATACTCACAAGCTGCTGCTTACATGAGTGATGTTGTTCCTGAAAAAAATCCACTGTTTTTTTTCTGGGACTACCTGATGGAGAAAGGATTCACAGAATCAAGTCTGTGAACACTGACAGACATCTGGTCCTGTCACAAATGTAATTTTCAGGTTGTGATTATTATGTTAGACCAAGTGACATTAAGATTTTAATTTATTTGCTTCTTTTTATTTAGGTGACATTTGCCAGATGAGCTGTAGAAAAACCTGTGATTGTTGGTAATAGTTGGTTCTGGTTCCAGATGAATTCCCATACAGGCAAAAAAAGAGAAGAGCTCAAATGAACACAAATGCAACTGAGTATTTTTGGTATCATTAATTTTTCTTCAGATTTGCTAATAGTATCTAATTATAATAATAAATATTTTAATTTAGTCATGGCATTAATCATCACCTTCATTCTCATCTCACGTCAGCTGTGACATTCAAATAATGCTCATGACTTCAGTGGAATAATTCCAGATCTACACTGACACTCTCAAGTAAAACAGCTCTACTTTAATAGGACTTAAAATACAATTCTCTTTTCCAGTTAAGCCCCACTGGATGGAGTCTTTAAGAAAGGAAAATTAAATCAGTTTTAAGATGGGTAGTTTCTGAAACTTTCCCTTGTTTCTCTGCCATGTGTGCTACCCAAAAGTCTCAGTGCTCACCAATAATGATTTCTTTTTTTCACAGGTTGGATTGTAAGATTGCTTTTTCTTTTTGTTATGGCTTACCAGGTGAATTGCTATGCAGAAGGCAAAAGATTAAAAGTAAAGGGTAATAAATTTAAACATGAATATTTCTAGAACTCTGCTTAAATTCAAGATTTCAAAAACTGTATTTCTCTTTAATAGAACAGGAAAACTGCATGCTATATATTTAAACTTTTCAATCAGGGTTTTTCTGTTTTGCTCTTTAAAAGAAATGAGATAAATTAAGCATTTTTAATTAACCTTGTCTCATTTTCATAATCCTGCTTCTCACCCACACTATGACGGTAGGTCTGAAAAGTAATTGCGAAGGAACATCGTACTGCAAGAACGAATTCTAATTATTGCCAAGGAAAGTTAAAATATTTTATTTTCCAATGTACTTTTTTTTTCTTCCTTTCTGTTTAATTTTGAGAGTAATATCTTACTGCTGTTCATCTCTGTTTTTCCCCTGAGGCAGCTTATGTTAGGAAAATGTTGATAGATGGCATATAGTTAGAGGATGACAACAGCAAAATGAAAACAAATGCCGGGGAGCTGACACAAATACAGCATTATCAATATTGATAGAGAGATTGCTCCTAGTAATAGCAGTCCCTAGCAGAACTCCCTGGTGCTGAGCAGGGCTGTTTGTGTGAGCAGGGGGCCCTGCTGTTGCTTGCCTGCTGCACAGAGATGTGCAGCCTTGAAATCACACTATTGGCACCTGTTCCATGCCCCTACAGATTGAGGTATGGACGTGGCTTTCTGCATGGGGCTGTTCCTCCTGGGGTGGACTGAGTCGGGATCAGGGCTGTGTTGGGGAGGGGGGAGGCACGGGGCAAGGCTGGCTGTGCTGCTTCCACCCCAGAGCTTCTCTCACTTACAGCCTTTCCCCGTGGTTTTGAAGTGCAAGCTGCTTGGAGCCCTTGCTCCATCTCCTTACCCTGCCACACCTGGCAGCGGCTGGTACCCAGGATCTGGTGGTGGCTCAACTGCCAGCACTGTTCATCCCATCCCAGCCTCTGCCAGAATGAGCCCAGCAAATTCCCGGTCCCTGGCTCCTGGCCTCTTTCTGCTGTTCTTCCCAAAGAAAAGCTCCACGGGCTGTCACCCCTCCCACGCCCTGTGCATTGTCACTGTGTGCATTGTTCATGGCAGCACTTCATCAAAAGCCTCTCCTCTGGAATGCTATTAGCACTGCAGAGCTTAAAGCCCCTTGGATGCGTGGTTTGTTACCGGCATTTCACAGGCATTTAGCTCCAGGGATAAATGCATATAAATTAATCTGACTTCCATTTAATTTTTGCTTTATTTATGATGTACTTTATAATAAGTTTGTATTATTACAAAACCTTATTACAGATCATCTTTATTATTACTACAGCTTGTAAATAAGGCTCTGTACTAATATTTCATTCCATAGCCCCCATAACAGTGTGAAATAGTAAATGAAATAATGATGTGATCACCAGTGACTGATAGCTTTGTTTTTTAATGGAGCTATCAAAGGAGAAGGGCACTATATATCAGTCTCCCTATAAGGTAAAGGAAACTAACAGAGGAACCCAAATCTCCTCTCTTCTCTGGGAAAGCTGACAGAATCAAGACACAGATTCTTGTAGGTCTTGGTGCTAAAAATTCATTCCTTTGTTTTGTCTCATACACCTCTTGGCTAATCTTTTGGGCTTTGTTCGTTTGTTGTTTTTTTTTCACTTAAAACTGTACTTTCATGGAGAACTCTTCCCAGGTAAATATTCAGGTGTTTAATTGAGTAGTTTTTTGCAGAAGGGTCAGAAAAAACTGGCAATGAATAATGGCAAAGAACTTGAGGTGATGTACCTTTTTGCAATGATGAATAAACCTTGCTTAGAAATGTCAATGAATCTACGCAGACAACAGCATAGCAGTTGCCAAGAGGTCAGTGGGAGCAGCTAAAGCAGCGAGACCCGTCATCAGCTCTGGAGAAGCTTTCAGCACCTGTAAGAGGTCTGCAGATCTCTCCCTTTGAGATTTGTGTTTTACCCTATCACACTCACTTTGGCTCAGCTTTTCCTCCTTCATTAGCATTATTTCCTGCTCGGATACATCAGATAATGTCATTGAGGTGCACATTTGGCAATGTATTGAAAAAGGATGCCCTCTCACATCACCAAAGTAAATAGCCCCATGAATATGCCAGAGGTTTCATCTTCTCTGTGAGAAGAAACTCCAAAGCTTGCAAAGGTCACTGCACTTAATTTGCCCTGCTTCATTTTTATCAAAAAGTGAGGAATACTTATTTTTTATTTCTCTACATGTAGAAGACTTTTAAAAGTCTAGTACCCAAATACAAACTAGTTAAAACTTGCACAGAACAGGAAAAAGCCCCCTGCTTTGGTGACATTTTCTCTCTGAGGCAGAGCATTTGATTTAAAATAACTGTTCTGCATGCTAGGAGAATGTTTTGCACCAACAACAGAAAGCGTGCCACGAGCCCTTAGCATGTCTCAGGGCTAGGTTGTCCATTGGACTTGGTCCATTCTGGTTAGCTCAATAGTTCAAGGAAAATCTGAAACCAGAAAGAGCAGCAGTCCTGTGCAGCCCCACACAGATTTGACTGTAATTTCAAAGGGTAATTGCATACTCAAAACCATTGAGAGGTTTGTAAAATTAAGACAGCCATTCCTGCCATCCCTGCACAGTCAGGTCTTTTTTAATCTCTTTTTCCTGAGCTCAGGAAAGAGCATAAGCCTTAACCAGTCTGTCAGCTTGTGTCACAACAATGCAATTTACTCCATGAGGCATCCGGGGCTTTAATATGCGATAGACTGGCAGTTTCAATCACAATGTTTCTCTACTGGCCAGCAAGCAGAAATACAATGGTGCAAGAAGCCCAGAGTGTTGGCAAATTTTGCAGCAAGCTGTGTTTGCATTAGCGAGTGTAAATAGGTCTCTGGGAGGAGGCTTCAAACATCATGCTTGTGTTTTTTTCTTCTGAGCTTGCAATTAGCTGGGAGGGGAGCACAGATGTTTTGCAAAGAACTCCTATCAAATTTAAAGATGCAAAATTGTTAGGGTGGCTCTAATTAATTTTCCACATCAGTTTAAATGACATCTTTATATTGTAGCACTGTGCAGGATGTTCTGAAGTAGATGGACTGGAACTGCCCACTGAATTTTGCTGCATGGAATGAATTTGGCCTGTTCCGATGAGCACGAGTACTGAGGATATCATTTTCTTGAATCCCCAGATAAAAAATATTTTCCAGAAGACATTACTGGGAAGGCTAGTGTGTTTCTGTTGTTTATTGCAGTTGTAATTTGTCCTAATTTATGCTCATTATGCTAGTGGAAGACAGAGTCTTCACAGGCCCCATCTGCAGCATTTACAGAAATGTATCAGCCGAATCTAACGTGCTTGGCCAGAGCAAACCAGAAAAGAAGTGTTTTAATCTCACTTTATCCTAGTGCATGGCTTGCATGAACGCAGCTTAAGAGAGTTTGGGAGTAAGACCTGCCCAAGAAACTCTCACTCAAGTGGGGAATTGCAGTTCTCCGTTTGCTGCAGTTGGAACAGCTGTTTCAGCTGCCCAGTGTGGACAGTTGTAGGTACCATTCACATGACCTGACCTACAGCAGCATTAAAAATGTCCCTGTTCAATCTACACGTGGGAAGTGCACTGACAGACAACAGCATTGTATATTTATTTATAGCATGTAGGAAGCCATAAACTGAGAAGCAGTCACCCGTGACAGGCTTATGTTGTGCTCTCCTCCTGGCAATATCCTGACTTTGGGCTGGCAGAAATGCAGCCAAGGAAGTTTTAAGCCTGTGTTCCAAGTAAAGGCTAGCCAGTGGAAATAATTATTTTGTATGCTTAACAAAAAGTGATTATATTGATCTACAAGTGTCTTTTTTTTTCCTCTCAGCAACCTGGCTGGTTATAGAAGTGATCCTTTGTAAGCTGGAGCATTTGGGATGTATTGAAACAGCATCTTGACAGGCAAGTCTGATGCTGAGATTGTAATAATTTATATTGGCCTGGGAATAGTACAGTAATTGTTGCGAGAAGACTTAAATGTGAAATGTGGTTAGCTTATTACAGGGTTTTAAACTGGCAGCTTACAGTCCCACAGGAATCTATGGACTACTTTTAGAACATCAGCAAAGATCAAGTAAGGAAAAGAAGCAGTACAGTAAAATTTCCTAGGCCAGATTCCACATATTTAGAAGTCCAAGATGCTGTGGTCTACAAGAATAGAATTTCAGATTATAATAAGGGACTCACATTCGTCAGATGTGTTTAGAAAAATATATCCATAAAGTTGGTAATTACAGACTTTTAAAATATTATTTGCATTCCAGGCATTTATAAATGAAAATGTGTAGTTATTCTATCTTAATATTCAATATTTAAAGGGTGGTGTATCCATCCTGAAAGACAGTGTGATAACCCTTTCTATACTAAGCTCCCATAGTGTAATTCAAACATGACTAAGCAGCATCTTTTTGGTATAAAGCACGGGGAGGAGGTGGGAGCAAGAGGACAGTACCTTTGCACTTTTGGTGATCCAGTTTTTAATCCAAACAGAAATCCAAGGGTTAATGGAGAAGGTTTATATAAATAGCACAGATAAATGCTCTTGTTCTTAAAATGCCACGAAGTTTCACTTGAGGTGATCCTTGAAAATCAAGAGAAAAATAGCAGCGGCTGTTTTGCCTGGAGCTCGAAAGTCAGTGTTCCGAAAAAAAGTGTCAGGGAAAATGAGGGGAAACAAGAGGGAGGTGGAGAGAGGGAAAGCTGCAGTCCAACTGCTTTGGAGCCTGCTGTGCAAATTCTCCCAAAGCCAGCACTGTGCGTGGCTACTGAAAAAAGCTTTGCAGTAGATTGTAAGCAGAATTCATTTTCATGCGTGGATGGAAGTAGGAAGTAATTTGCTGCCACTGTGAAGGCAGCCTTGCTGAGCAAGCCTGGGGAGGGGTCTCCAGAGAAGTTTTTGCAAGTTCATAGGTAAAGGGTGTTGCAAGAACAGCCAATGAAAAGACCCTTGGAGCTGAGGTCTGCTTTGAGCCAAATGCATTGCTAAGAATGCTAAAGTTATGTTCTCAAATGCAGGAGAAAAACAGGGGTGAGAATTGCTGTGTATGGGTCACTGCTATGTGGATGCAGTGTGGCCTGCGCTGCAAATGGCAGAGCAATCTGCTGTACTTTCTTTTTGAGCCACTGGGTCGAAACAGAAGAGTTAGCAGGGACTGACAGTTCTGGGGTTAAACTCTGCTGCAGTAGTGCATTAGTTAGCTTGTGCCACTTGTCACAGAGAAAGAGATAGCACAGACACCGAGCAGAGGCTGCAGCAAAAAGCCTTAGACATTCCTCTGCATAAGGGTTCGATGAAGAGGGTACAGTGTTTACTTTCAAGGCAATAGGAAGCTATTAATCCTTGATTCTTTTGGTGGAAGGAAAATATTATCATCATCTTTGTTCTCTTAATTTTATCAAAATAAGGTGAAATTTTTGGTTTTGGTAAAGATTAGGATGACCACACTCATTCTGGGGATGAAGAATCTTCTGCTCCGCAGTCATCAGTATATTGACAAAAAGAATGCAAGGCTGAAAGCTTTTGTGGCAGAAATCTTTCCAGCAGCTTTTTGTTTCCAAGTTAATTTACTCTAAAGACCTTGAAGAAAAGAAGTCTTCTCTGCAGTGCTCACTTTCCTGTGTACCATAGTTAAATCATCAAGTTGATTTTTTAGCAGGTTATTGCTTTGCCTTTCAGCATGGAAGCAACACTCCCTAAGCCCCAGGGTCTGCTGAGCAGTACTGGTGGGTTTAAATTTATAAAGCATCCTTTGTGATGAGGTTTCTTTAAAAGAAGAAATGACAGTGGAGCAGGTTAGGAATACTTGTTTAGGACTACAGGAATATGGAGCATCACTCCCTATAAATTGGGGCCCGTGAAATCATAAGGCTTTTGTCCTCAGCCTTGGTACACATTGAAATGCCAAAAGACAGGCTTTGTGACTGACAACTTCTAGGAATTACTGTTAGACTTGAACTTTTCTGAGTTAAGGGAACAATAGTTATGTTCACTGAAAAAAGAATAAACACAAACCACCAGGAAGAGAAGACAATTTTAGCCTTTTGCCCTTTAATCGTTGAAGCGGGATGGATGCTGAGAAATGTGGAGAAAGTGTATATAACACTGTGGCACTAGATCTCTGCTCAGAGACTTCCTGGAAGGTCCCAGAAAAACCCCAATGTCGCTATGATTTTGAGAAGCCTTCCCCAGAGTGTGATGTCCCAGCCAAACCCCTGGCTTGAGTCTGCAGGGTAACATTTCAGGTGATTGCTGTTATTTGTACAGGTGTATCTACATATTCCAGCAGACACCACAGCTGGATTCTCTCTTAACACCAAAGTTTCTCTTCAAGCTTGTCCTACTCCACAGCATCCTTAAAATGCAGTAGTATTCTTTGGGACTTTGGAAGTCTGTGCTGACAGGCATCCATGATCTGTGTTGTTAGTAGCATACTTTCCCTGGCAGTAAGCATAGGTCTGTGGACAAATTCTTAGAGTTCTTCGATTCTCAACTTGAAACCAGATTTGTGTTTTGGATCAGATTTGGAGTTGTAAATATATATTTTTGGCCATCCAGACCCCACTGAAGCTATGATTCTGAGATTTGGCTTTATACATTCAGTAGCACAAAGAACAGCACAAACCACCCTGGGACAAAGGTTCAAGAGAAATATCGTAGCTGACAAGCACGATGTGGGAAGAGTCCAGAATGACTAAAGAGCGATGTGCCAGTGAATTGCTGGTTTTCATGAATGCCCCAAACCAGAAGAACCCCAAATGACGTCTCTGAGTACAATCATTTGACCCAGCCCACAGACACAGATGGGTATACAGAAACACATGCCAAACTGTTCAGAAGGCAGATGGAGATGAAATTAAATGATATCAGCTAACTCACTCGCAACACAGTTGCTGAAAGTTAGCTTTGCATATCCTCAAATTCAAACCAATGTACTCCCTGTCTTTGCAGACGTTTGTAAAACAAAATGCGAAAATGAGAAATTAAGACAATCCTTCATTTTTACAGGTAATTGTAGCAACTTTACTTGTATACTAATGGCTTTGGGTGCTTTTCCAGAGTTTCTTGCCTTAGCTAGGAGCTGCTCAGTAAAATATCATCACAGTGGTTGTTCTATTGCTTAGTGCCATAGGGGCAACAATAAATATTACCATGAAAAGCAAGTGGTTTAGTTAAAAAAGAATGGAAGAGAAAAAACAATCTAAAACATAAAGCATGTTTTTTTAATTCCAGGGTGCAATTTTAAGGATCATATGTTGTATCCCCTCCACCAGCATCTCTCAGATGAGGTCTCATGATAAGTCTCAGCCCCCTTTTGTTTTGTTCAAGAAACTCTTAACAGAAATCAATGTCCATTTTTGGGACTAACTCAAATTATTTTAACTGAGGTTGCTGGACTGCCTGAAAAGGAGAAGATAGGAGCTCGGTTATCAGATGCGTAATTTCCCTAATACTACTGTTATCCCTCTCTTGCTCCATGGGAGGTGGCAGGCTGTGGAGAAGGCTGTTTTCTTGGACAAGCACCCACTGTCCTGGCAGTGCAAGGGGTGTCTGATGACTGGCCACACTCATACCATCTCCGCAGCACTGTGCAGATGTCTCAGTTAAAAAAGAGTCAAACAAATTCAGGACAATATTTAAAGAAATACTGGGGAGAAGCTGTTGAGTGAAGCAAGCCACCCTGAGACCTACAGAAGAGGACAAAATTAGCAATTATTTTTCTCTAGAAATGTCCCTTTCTAAAGCACAGTCCTCACTGCCAGATATCTTAACTTCTGAGACCACTGTGATCCCCTGCATAATAGAGACATCAAACATCAAATGCTCTTCTGGAGTTTCTTGAAACTGTTTTTGTTTGGTTGGGTTTTTGGGTTTTGTTTTGTTTGTTTTTTACTTACTAAGGTTTCTGCTGCTCCCCCTCAACTGCTTCCATACCTCTTTCATAAAATTGCTTAGGATTTAGGCAAAAGCTTGCATCCATGTGGAATTACTGGAGTAAAATGGTGGGATTAAGAAGGCACATTGTAGCTTCTACTGAATCAGGGGTAATTTTCAAGGGGTAATTTTCTTTTAATCTATGGGTGCAACTTTACTTGCTCTCACACTCCTGCCCATGAAGCCAAATTTTCCCAATGCAAACTAATGGGGCTTGGTGTCAAGGTGACACTCTTTAACTTGCACAGGTACAAATGCTTTCTGGACCTAATGAGTGTCTGTAACAAATAAAAGGAGAAAGGAGAGGAAATTGGAAGAGAATTTGAGAAGGTTTTTTTTATCTACAGTGGTTCATGTCATCATCAGCAATTTTATTTTACCTGTTCCTGAGCCAACCGCCTCAAAACATGTCTTCTCCATCCTGTTCTTATTTTTAAGGTACAATGAGCCAAATGCATCTTTATCAGCTGCTCTACATACAGAAAGTACCTACCATTGTACCATTGCATGTACTTACAATGAGAAAGACATCTCATAAACGATGCTGCAGATTCATGAAGCATTCATTATTCTGTCTAGAAAGGGGATAAGGGGCTTATGATAATTATGTTCTGTACCTTTCCATGTTGGGGCACAAGAACCTTCCCCATTCCGTTGTAACAGATGGGCATATACTTCAACGCAGGGTGGGAAATCCCTCACTGATGGCTGCCTTTATCTTTTCTCCTTGCCTGCAATTCTCCTCCTCTTAGGCTATTAGGAGCACCAGAGCTGTCAGATGCTTTTCTCAGAGCAGGGTTACCTTTTTGCGTCCGAACAGGCTAAGCTGTAAGTGCAAGCTGTGGTTCAGTGGCTTATCGGTGCCTACCCTGAAGCTGCAGCTCTGCCTCCTGGGCAGAGAGCTCCTGCGTGGGCACCGAGCCCAGCACTCCTCAGCTGCAGATTTATTCAGCATGGATGAAAACTCATTCTAGCTATTTTCATATGGCGGTTGCCTATGAGTTTATTTACCCAGTTTGTTATATGCCTTTTCTGTTTCAGCATCTCAGCACTGAAGCAGGTTGAACAACTTCCATTAAAAGTGTGAAGAAACTCTCACTCAGCAGCACTGTAAATCAGAGATTTAAGCTCAAATGATTACAAAACCAAAAAGAGTATATCAGTCACTGTTACCTGGCTTTGTGTAATATTTGTCTCAGAACAAATACTTCTACTCTGACATCAGTATATTGCTTCAAATTTATTTTGGTTAAAAAGCTCTGTAGTAATGAACGAGTCTAATGGGAATTGCACCTTAATTATTTTTTCCTGGAGATTTATTCATCCCCTTCCTTTATTCATACCCCTCAAGATCTGGATGGGCTTTTGAAGAATTTGTGTTCATTATGATGCAGTGATACAGGATCAGTAGGGAACATCAAGAAGAACCAATGACATGAATTTTCATCAGTTTTAATAAATGTGGAAAGCATTTATCTTAGTTTCTTTTTTTTTTAAATATAACTATATGTGAGAGCTTGCATGTCTGTAAAGGAGTTAGGTGAGTGGAAAAAGAAAAAGAGGTTTTATTTTCTGTGTATTTCTGTTTAGCAGCTATTAAAGTGTAACAGTTTATTTTCTACTTTTCTGCTTAGAACGCAAGGTATGCATCTGGTACTTTTAAACGGAACCTTGCTCATAATCTCTACACAGAGAGATGGCAGGATTAATTCAGGTAAAGTCGCTGATAAGGAATGTCAGAATTTGAAATGTTAAAAAAAATGTGTATCTAATTACACACTGTTTGTGGTTTCCTTTTTTAAATACACTGAGGGTCAAGAACTGTACTGCCATAACATGTGGAGAAAAAAGTAATTCTTATTCTCTTTTTCTTAGCAGGGGGCTTCCTTATCTGTGAAGAATTATCAGTGATAAATTCATTTAACTGAGAAGCACGACAAATTGTCAGGACAGAAGGAAATTATATTCATCAAACCATCTCAAATTTGCACATAGACAGTGCAGAATTTTAAAAAAGTGCCATGAACTTCGTGTTTGCTGAAAAATCTTTACTCTGATGAAAATTAATCTAAGTTAAAAGCTAGTGCAGGATTTAAGATCAGATGCAATGTGGAGCAAGACATAGTGCAAGACTGGCTTTCACTAAGGAGATTTCCACTGGCTTTCAATCAGCATGTGCTTGCTCCCCAGCATGGTGCAGCTCAGCAGTACTGCTTGAAGGGCATCCTCCAAGGGTGAGGTTGGAACTGGAGATAAACGAAGGCAGCAAAAGGTTTTAGGCAGAACACCTTTCCTTCACTGGCTGTCTCAAGATCTGCTTCTCATCCTGATATGTATGAAGCAGCTCAGCCTGAAGATCCAGCCAATGGCCCATTGAAATCTGTTACAATACGTATGGAAACTATAAATATTCTGAGCTATGCCCTGGGCTCAGAAAAAATGCACAGCTCGAGTAGGCAATTTTTCTTTAGTTCTATTCTTTTCGTACTGTTTCAATGACCTTTATTTCAGAAATACTGTTTTCTTGCTTTAACGGTGAACACATGAAAGGCAGTTTCATGCTGGCAAAAGTATAAAAGGATCAAAGTAAACACCATATTGGTATCCTTAAAAATGAAGCTGTAACTGCAGTTACCGCTTCTGTTAAGTTTTTACCTATGTTTATTTCTCTGCAGTTTTCACATGAACCCTATATCTTATGCCATTCTTATGTGACACAAATGCATTTAAGTTAATAATAATTATTTTAATCTAAAGACAGTATATAAAAATATAAACCACGACCTGACTACCTTCATAAATTTTCAAATAAATTCCCTTTGAAATAGGCAGAATTGTGAATGTCAGATATTTCCTGGATCATAAGAAATGTCTGGAGCAAAATAATAAAAAATTTCAAAAATATTACCGAGAAAATTATCAGTTTTACAAGAGTTTTACCTATGCAGCCACACAAGTACTCAGACATTTTCCAGGCAGCATGCTCTGATAATTTAATCTGGAGCACCAGTGAACAAAGCATTTCAGAACAGGCAAACGTAGAGTTCCTTTTTGTGGTCAGATGTCACAGTTCAGTGATGCTAACTGACATCTAACAGGCTCCTAAGACTGTGGCTGGATATTAATATACCAATCCCATGCAATTTCAACTTTCCCTCTATTTCTTTTTACATATTTTCAACATTTTAAAATTTTATTTTGTCATTTCACTTCCCTTAAAATAGCCATAACAAAACAAGATCACAACAAAACAAGTGTCTCGGTAAGCAGATCATGCAAAAACACAGAACCAACTCAGTCAGTATAAAAATGCAGAATAACGTGACGCAGCTCAGTTTTGTTAGCTGTAATTTATGTGATGTACCTAAGCTCTAGTCTATACAGAAGGTATTATCACAAGCCCTGTGCTACCTCAGTGCACAACATTCAAGGGAGCTGGGCTAAGCCAAACCCAGTACTGTTGGTAATCTAGTAAAAATAAAGAGGATGTACTCTTCATCTAAATTTCACCCAAGTATCACCCTTTTACACACAAAATGCAAAGACTCTGTTGTGACTCTGTCTGAGCTATCATAGGAAGAAAGATAATATGAGTGTTGGAGACTATCGATGTTGCTACTGCACACAGAATGGTACCTTTTTGTGGTGTATTTGAATGTATTTTCAGTATTTATTTTCATAGAAGTATTTTCGTGAGCTATGGCAAGGTTAAATAATTTGAAGTCATATCAAGAAATGCAATGTCAGAATGGCAGAAACCATCATAACATAGTAACATATGAGCACTGCATTTTACACAAGACGGCCCTTGTTTGTTCTCTCTCAGCCATTATCTAGGGCAATAACTCTAGGACTGGAAGACCTCACTGATTCATCTAAAAATAGGGTATCCACTATGTCAATGCAATTATCAGTTATTTCAACGCACAGAACTCTACCCTAACCTTACAGTCAGGGAGCTTTGTTTAAATACGCTGGCCTCTGAGCGCACACAATACCATTATCAGCTTTCATTCAACCAGAGTGGTCATCCATTGATGTGTGGAACTTGCTAATGGGGATTTTGCCCGTGGTCCAGTTGTCAATAATTGTTCCCTTTTGACCAATGTGTATTAAGTGGATGATGCTGTTAAATACTTGTTCCCAAGTGTCCTGGATGAAAATTTTACTGCTTTTTGCAGCGGAACAGTACAAAAAACTCTAAGAAATTTACCATAATTGAGAGCCAAAGAAATTCACATCATCTGCAAGCTGATCTAAGTGCAGCTCAAACCATTGCTGATTACTCTCTTTGTCATATATTGCACCATTCTAGTCAAATTTGTGATCACCACCACTTTTAGTAGAGATTAACAAAACTGTAAAAGTGGTACTTGCTACTCTAGTACAGCAAGACGAACCCTTTTCATCCTTTCAAAGCTATTTTTCTTTGATTTTTCTGATTTTTATGACGTAGTCTCTCCTGTAGGTATCTTAAGACGATGTGTATGTTGTGCCTCACTGATATCTTCCTCAGTTTCTCTGATTTATGTCTAACTGGCTGTTGTTAACTTCTGATATATATCTTTATTTGCTTAGAGGAATTCAAGTTGCTTAAAGCAAACATGTTTCAATGGTGGCTGAAGGAGTTGGTAGATTTTATATATAAGACTATAAATTAGTCTTACACAATTTCTCACTGGCTGTAGAAATATACTTTGTCTTTATGCCTCAGCCCAGTTCTTCAAAGCATGTTAATTCCAGCAAGACTTGACATCAGTCATGAATATTTTTGGAACTCGTAACGTAAGATTTTGTTAGCATAGATAATGTAAATCAGTAGAGTATTTTTTTTAAGGTTGTTGTCTGCATCTGAATATTTCACTGTACTTAGATCAACTGAATGATATAAAATTTGTTTTATTTTATTCCAATAAATATGGGTTAAGTTGCGCTGACTAAATAGAATTTTCTACATTGGTTTTGCCTGCTGACAAATCCCAAGCCCAGCTGGCTCCCAGGTATCCTTATAAATCAAGAGTAGCACTGCTGACTTACCTGCAGCAATATTCATGTAAAAGATTCAAGAAGTAGTTCAATAGAACTTAGAAAATTTTCGCAGGTACTCTCTTTCAAAAGACAGCAGCTGTAATGGTGTAGTGAGTGGGCCTCAGTAGCTGCTGTGCTATACTTCCTGCCTGATAATATTTATGTATGCTGGCAATCCCTTTTTAATGAAAAGAAATAGGATGACAATAACAAAGGTGAAGCCAAATAGTACTACTGCTGTCTTTTGTTGTTAACACTGTAGCTATCTCACTGACTTGCAGTATACTGAAAAATCATGTGTAGCCTGAAATCTACAAATTATGCATCCTGGAAAGCACATTCCAAATGCAAATGCCATGTTACAGACATTGTAGAATTAACATATGCAGCCTGTAGGAATGCTTTATTATAAATACTATATAAAAATACAGATAAAACTCCATGTGCATTCATTTTGCATATAGAAAACATGACTTTATTTTGCATAGGAAACTGGATTACAGGACCTGGCTGAGATATCAGTTATTTGTAATTCCATAAAGGTGTGCCTAAATTAAGACTTATGAAGTTGAAGTTATAAAGTGCTTGAAGATCTCTGGGTAGAGCTGATAAGAAAATTTGAAATACTACTTTTTGCAAAAGTTCTTATTACATGCATGTTCTCTCGGTCATCACATTTCAGACAGCCTTGTACCTTATTCTAAACATGCAAATCAGGTTTCTTGCCAATCTCAATTCGTTTATCAGCTGAGACTAGATGTAAAATAACATCAACAAAACCAAAACAATTTTTCCTGCCAGGGTACAATAAGTGCATTCATTGCTAGTCTTACAGAGAGCTGTATGAACACAAAACAGGCTCAGATCACACTCATCTTCTGCATCTCAGTGATAACGAAAATAGATGTTTAATCTTAAAAGTAAACCCAAGACCCACTTATCTTCACATACTTGCTATCCTCTTGTTGCCACCTAAAATTGTGAACCTCCAGTGTGACTATTTTATCAAAACTCGCTTATGTTGGATGCACATTTTTGTCTGGATAGAACTTCAGGCTATAGGGGATGGACATCAGGCAGGGTCAGGGGAGAGTTTGGAGGACAGCTAAGGTATGGGAGGGGAGCTGGCAGGGCTGGGGATGTTTGGGATATTCCCAGAGATGCAAGTGGTATCCAGGATTTCTCTTTCTCCTGCAAATGACCTTTACCTCATTCAGTTTGGTCTTGGAGTACAGGTTCCCTCTAATTTCTCCTCAGGCGTTAGGATGTGTGCCCTGTCCCTGTCACGATGATGGTTCTCCCATCATTTTAAACTGGAACTGGACATGGTCACTGTGCAATGCTGGAAAGATAAATAAGTTTCCAATACATTGCTTTGAGCATTGCTTTATGTGAAGTTGGCTCTCTACTAGAACATGATTTAAACACAGTCCTTGAGAAGATAATTTATAGTAAATTTTGCCTTTGATTTTTACTGATATTAAAAACAACACTGTAGAAGATAAGAGTCAGATTCTTATTGCCTCAAATGATGTTAAGACTGAACCTTTCACAAAAATCATGTATGCTTCACTGCAAGGGGTTGTAGGGGAAAATGTTACCTGGTGAAAGCACATCTGAAAACATAGACTTACTTTTATGTTTTTATGCTGATTATCTGATACATTAAGTGAAGCATCTGAGAGGTAACAACTGAGAAATTAATTTTTCTGAGAGTCTAATTTAGTGGGTTTTAATCTGTGCTACTATCAGTACTGAAAAAACAGCACAGAGATTTCTGACTCTTTACAAACTACTCAGTACTTCAGAGCTCTGAAAATGTGTTGTCCTGAAGGAATTTAAATGGGAATTAAACAGCTGGAACACCAAATGAAGGAGCCACTCCTGTAGCAATCTGTCCATTATGAATTCCCATTAAAATACCTGGTTATTAAAACCACTTGAGATTACTCAGAACCCTATCATCTTTGCCAGCTATGTAAAGCTGATCTTGCCATCTTAACAGCTTAAACATTGGCAAAAGTCCTTCCTAATATAGCCATGTGCAATGGTAAAAAATAGAAAATTGCCTACTTTAGCCACAGGATGTATAAAAGTGTATAAAAGAGCAAAAGGCCCTGCCTGGTAGCATGCAGTATTTCTCATGTACCTTGTACCCAGGTGGAGTTCGGGACTGATGGTGCAATGACAAACTGGAAACCTGTCCCTCCCAATCCACTCCCAAATCATTAGAATTCCTGTACCTGAGGGAGGGGGCTGGGGTGGGTATTCGCTCCTAACTTTAAAAAGCATTAAACTTTCAGTTTAAATGGAAATAAATTGCATTAGTGAGTCACACAAGAAAGATCTTGCTATTGTTAGAAGTAGCTTTGCTGTGTTGCTTGCTCATTAACTTGGTTTCTTTGAAGAGAATTGGAGCCGCCCAGCAGTTTGCTGTTTTAATCCTCACAATTTGTGTGGTGAATGCCTGGTTTTAGTTATGGATTTAGTACAGGTGTTAAAAGCTTTCAACAAACAAAATGAATTAGTGGAACAAGTTGTTCCACCTTTAAGAAAAGCTCTCAAAGATTTCTCTGTGAAACACACAGAAGATGTTGGCCATGAAAAAATATCTTCTGGCTTTATGGAGGCCAAGGGTCTCATTTACTAGTGAATCATTACTGTCTGTCTGTAAGGAATATAACATAGATGCTGGTAGGTATATCTTCTACATACACACTGCTTAAGGTACTTGTGAGCTGCTTCTTCTCAGTGAATGAATGAAATTTATCACTGACTATCTCGTGATTTGGGCTAAAATTATTATTCTATTTGTATAATTTATGTTGCTTGTAAAAGATGTTGCATTCTTCAGCCAGTGTGCAAGTGCCTTTGCATTTTTTACTTTACAAACACCCGTTCAGTGATGCTCCATTCAGCAGAGAGCTTACAGCCTTTGGCTCTGCTACTGCAAAGTCTTGCACCCTGCTTTTCTTTACATGTTCTGAAGAGCCTCATTAAGCCTAACAAGATAATCAAGATTTTGAAAATGAGAGACAAGCAATGTATATGCTCTGTGTATGTATGGATAGCCATCCATACATAAGGATAACAATTCAGATTATCAAGTGAATGCATGTGGGGAGTTGTTTTCAAATTTGCCAAATTTCTGTAGCTGAGTTTTGTCCCCTGCCTCAGCTTTCCTTTCTCCTCTGTGGCACATCTCCAGTTAGCTTGGAGAAGGGTAAGAAAAGAGAGTATTTGGAGACCTTATGGACGAGTTCAACAAGAACAGGTCCGTAAGGAAAGATATGTGAGATGTGCTATGCCAATTTCCATGATATTTGCCCCAAGGCAGCCTCTGGCTGTAATAGCCTGTGTTTTCAAAGGTACCAATTACAAGTGTATTTTAAAAGTGATTTTGTAATTTTATTTTTATAAAATCCTATCTGAACTATTTCTAGTAGCATGACAACAACTTTTAGCATTCCTGCAAACATCCCTGCAAATGTCTTCAACCAGCTATCTACAACTGTCTTCAAAAATACTGGAAACAAGCAGTTTCAAAGAGAGTAGTGACATGGACAGGCATCACTTTGTTTTTCACTTCACATTCCCCTGACACAGGAGTTTTAAGGTATTTACTTTGTTAAATATTAGAGAACTATTTTCATAATGTCCCAGGTATGGAGTTTATTTCTAATCAAGCAAAAGAATGTCTGTACTTCTAAATAATTTTAGGTTTGCTTAACCTTGGCGGGAAGGTGATAGGGGAAGGCAATGTTATTCAGGCTTAGCTACACTGATAGTCAGGTAAAAAAAAAATATTTGCTTTCTCCCCATTTAAGATTTCCCCTGCTGCCTCCATCAACTCTCCCTCATTCTTTTTTTTCATATTTTATCCTTAGTTTTAAATCTTACTCTGAATGACAACATTAGCTTTCTAAACTACTCAGCAATATCAGTTTTTCCCCACGGACTTCCCTGAGGCTGATTTGTATAGGCTGCAGTCATCTCTCTGTCTAAAGACATTTCCCCGGCAAGGATGCACCAGGGAAAAGCATGGAGTGAGAAGTAGGAACAATGAATACAGCCTAAATGGTTGGAGGAGGAAGTGCTCCTGTATCAGTCCTTAAAAACTACAACTCTCATCTCTTTCCAGCTACCATAAAGATGCTGTGATATTCTTAGACAGATATAACAGGCGTACTATTGCATAATATATTTTTCCATCCTTACAAAGAAGATACATGCCTAAGCTTGCAATATGTGTTCTCTGTCTCTCTAGATAGCCTGATAAAAAGCCTCAGCTAAAAGAAAAGGCTGAAATAATCTCAAGATGAAAATGCAATAAATAACTTTCTGCACTGAGACAGGTGGTATGTAGAGGCAGGGTCATTCCAGTTTGGCAAAACCAGTAATTAAGAAACATCTCCAGCAGGCCATGACCCCAACTTACTTTTCTTTTTCCAGAGCTGCACCTGGCTGTATCCTTGCCTTGGTGGATCATTTCCTTGTCTCTTTTGCCTGTTCGCTCAGGGATAGACCCTGAAGTCCCAGCTCTTTTTAAAGGCAACAAGAAGGCAACACGTCTTACCAAAGCTTAGGATCTATATGCATGAGCTCCTTGATTGCTGTTGGTATTTTTTTTCATAGCCCAGCCTCTGAAAAATAGACTCACAGTCTCCTCTGTCCCCTTGCACCTTACCAGGATACAATAACAGCCACTTGCACCTGCCCACAGTCAACAGAGAAAGCCACAGTTGGTGTATCAAGAGAATGAACTTTAATTCAAGCTGTGTACTCTTTGGAGCATGCATGGCCAGCTTTATTGTACTGACTTGCAGTTTTAAACTTTTCCCTAAGAAGAAAGCTGTGAGGAAATTGTCTATGTCAAGTTCTCTGAAGATGATACACAAAGTTGACTCCTTCCTCATTTGCAGTCAGGCTGCAGAGCTCGTTGAGGTAGAAGGCATTGGAGATGCTGACAGACAGGCACAGAGCAAAAGGTGTAAATGATCTATTTTTTATTTACTTGTAATACTTGCTTGCTGTAGCTGGAATTTAATGCATTTGAATACATTGACAGCAGGAATTATGCTGAACTATCACATGCCTGCAATGAAGAATTTCTGGGTTACTTAGCAATGTCACATAAGATAACAGAAAATGTCATTTTTACTCAGCCACCACAAGGTGCCTTATAGTGTGTTATTATTGCCTTTTTATCTTCACTTCTCAAAGCTATGAAATCCTATTTAGGATCCATCTAACCCAGAAATGTAACAGAGGAAAACTTGAGAGGGAACTTGTCAGGAGCCTTCAGGTTCCCCTCTGAGAACGGGAAACTGCTAGGTTGTTCAGGCATGGGGAAAATAACTGAATAGATTATTTACTTGGATTCAGAATTAGGTCTGAATCCAGGAATTCATCTCCCAGTCCTTAAAGGTTAGACTGCAGTTCACTTGTGGATTTGTCTGCCTTTTGACCATGATCCAGTCCTCTTTAATGGAGGTTAAAAGGAATTGTGTCATGGAGGAAAAGGACAGTGTTTATTAAAAATTATAGCTTGAACTTTGAGTATCGGTAAGTGAACCAGAGGAAGAAGTGACTTCACATTTGCATTTCACAGACTTCCTTTTCTAAATGAGGTGTTGAGACCATGAATTTCACAAGAAGATTCAGACAGTGAAACATCTACATACTTCTGGGTGGAGGGTTTTCAGATTTTGGAAACATTCCTAAAATTTGTCTGAAGTTAGTTTTCCTAGGATTTCCCTGGGAAACGACAATATAGAGGCTTGATTTTCAAATTTAGAGCATCTAAAACCTCTTTCGTTTAACTTGCTTCTGACAGATTTAAAGAAATTGATTTGCTTGCAATTTGAAAAGAGTTTAAGCATGAGATACTAAGTTTACAGGCAATGAAACTCTAAAGAGAAAACAGAGAAAGAAAAAAAAGCCCAGGAACTCTCTTTAAAGCAACTCCTCAGGTAAGAAACTCTGCTGCTGGCCACACTACAGACTGGACAAAAAAGCCCTGACCATAAACAGCCAATATTGGAGCTCAACCAATACAAACCAAGCCTCACAGCTTTTTGTTTCAACAGCTGCAAGGTTACATCTGATGTAATTACGGCTATCAGCTACACCCTACCTGCCCATCGAGAGGCTCATTTGTGGAATAGAGCCTTAAAGAGATTTCACATGAATCATTTTCTTAAGTCTTAATGATAATCAGGCTCACTTCAGTTTCATTAACTGTAGCCATCTGTTGATATGAAGATTGACTGTCTGCTCTTCTGCAGTCTGTCCTTCACATTTGAAAAGTTTAGAATTGTTTATGCCAAAATTGTGTTAGTGAACACTGGCCTGAAAACTCTGTGATGCTGGTAGGTCAATATTGTTTGATTCCACTTGAGAGTCTATTTCAGGAAATCATTGAGCTGTTTTGGGACTATGTCATGTGTACAGCTAAAGTTTACAGCAGCGCACAGCAGTCTGAAAGTATTTCTAAATATTTATGCCTATACACCAGGACAAGCAAACACACATAATCAAGCCTGCAGATTCCTACTGTGCAACTGATTTTCTTTAAAAGGATTGCTAGTATCAGGGTAGAAATGACCTCTTTTCAAATTATGACCTCCTTTGGCCAGGTTTGGCTATTTCTGTGTTGGGCTGACAGAATATAGATACTTAATGACCTTGATAGAGTCGCTGTCAAGTTTTGACCATGTAAAGCAGGACACTGTATCTGAGAGCATTGAAAGAACCCCTAGCACCTTGCCATGTGTCTGAAGCCCACATTTCCAACCACCAAATGCATTATTAGAATAAACAATCTATTGGGAACAGTTTTACTCTTTTTTACTCTTCAGCAGAGGACTCTTTGAAGTTAATAGGCATCAATTTCAGCCCTAAGACTCAGTCAGAACATCAAAGCTGTATACCCCCAGCACATTGGAGAGTTGGTTTGGGGACGTCTTTAAATATAGCTGGGCTACTTGCTTTGTCTGTCTTCACTTATCTAATATTTAAAACACCTGGGTGCTAAGTGAAAGTAAAGCTTTGTCTGTGAGGTGGAGGGGACCTCTCATTTAATGAATTCAGTGTTTTAAACAGCCTAGAAGTGATTTGTGTGTTAACTCTTAGTTAAGAATAGATTTTCTGGCTTCAGAAACTTGATTGCATAATGTGCAGTAACAGCAAGCTGAATGAGATGGACATATCATCAGAAATTATCATCGATCAGGTCAGTTACCATTACCATACGTTGTGAACCTGAACCATTCCTCTAAGCTCTTTCTAAATGTTTCAGTTTACCTAGAGATAAATGTGATTGTGCATATATATATATATATATCCCATGCATACTTTATTTCTTGAATAGCAAACAAATGTCAAACCTCAGGAGCTATGTTAAAGTGTTTTGTTTGATTGAAACCTTAACTCATTTTATGTTAGTGAAGCCAAAATAAAGGTATATACTAAACTAAGTTCTCTATTCTAATACTAAACCCCTGGTTATGTTAGAGTGGATATTTTTATTTTTCTATTAGTCCTTAACTCATTAACTCTGTGCATAGCAATTCATCTGCCAGTCCAGAAGAATGTAAACCAAAGTCATAAAGCAAATTGAGATTGAAAGAATAGGCATGACATTAAATTCTATCATTTTCTTGCTGCCTGTTTCTTTTCTTGATTCCTTAAATAATTTCCTTCTTCAGCCCAGGATTTTAGCAAGAAATTGACCCTATAATTTACATTAACAGTTTTGCTACAGTTTTCTTAAGACCTTTTAAACATGTATAAGTTTGCTGGAGGCAATATTAATGAGGGACACATGTGAGCATTTAAAACCTTGATTTAAAAGCTTTCCAGAATTTGTCTGGGTATAGTGTGGTGATTGTTTCTTCCCTATATCTCTTGCTAAACCACAAAATAGCTCATTTAAAAGGCATATTGAAGAAATAGGCAGGTTTTTTTTCTGTGATGTTAGTGTTTAATGGAGAAAAGGGAGGTAATTACAGTAAACAAAGCATGCTGATAATATTTTTTCTTCTTTCAATATTTTAATTTTGGTTATTTATCTACTGCCTTCTCATTTATTATTACTATTTATTTTTTGAACCGTGAGGGTAAAGTGCCATAGTTAAGATAACATGGACTAAAAGTGGTCTTTGGGTGGATGTGGGGGCTATGGGCAGGGAGGGAGCCACTGTGTACCCCAGCAACATCCTAAGGGACAAATCACAGAGTACCTGCCTGCAGCCAGTGGGAGAGCAGTTAGGGCCCTTTTCCAACTGGTAATCACCATGATGCAAGTACAGTTAAATAATGTGTAAGTGCAAAAATCTACAATCAACAAAATTAGCATAAGTTCTATGCCAAGCCATAATTAATGATAATAACAAGAAATAAGCATCAGCTTAGAAGGCAAGTGCTTAATACTTCCAGAAAAGGTTAGTGGAAGAGAAATATTCCATTTTAGGGATTCCTGGCCACAACTATCAGAATCTAGAAATGTGAGTGTGAAAGGTGTATAAAGCAGCTCCTGTATATCAGCTCACATAGCTCTGGAAAACCTGCTTTTGTTTCTTCTGCATTCCTTTCCACTGGCTGAAAGGGTGCGTCCACCAGCTAAACTGACAGAATTACTCCAGACTTCTTCTGGGACCGGAAAAAACTAAGTTTCTAATTCCTTACTGGGTATTAAATATATCTGAATTTAATTCTTCCCACAATATTATGTGCTTCCATCTCCCCTCTGTGCTTTATTCCACCTTCCATGTTCCCAAGCTGAGTTTCTGAGGGCTTCTTGCTGGTGTGCCATGGTGGGAGTTTGTTTGAAGCTAAGCTGTATTGGAGCTTCATATTCTGAAATCCTGCTTTCTCATTATAAAATATCTTAATCTTTTTCACACAGTAGCTGAGAAGAAAGTAAAAATGAGTTGGCAATGAGAATTGGCATATAGATGTACTCTGAACTGTTATGGCATAAATACTGAGACTAGTTATGTCTAATGGAAGCCAGAAACTAAAGCTTGGTGCAGTAACCACAATTTTAAGTGTGTAATAATGGCTAAAAATAAAAACGTAAAAAAAAAAAAAGGAAGGGGAAAAAAAAAATCCTTACCCCTTGCCTTTTCAAGGAGTAGCCAGCGACCTGGACAGTGAGGACTAAGAGTCCTTGTATTTTAAGCCTTGCTATTACGATTAATGATACTATTATTAGTCATATAAATGTATCTTCTTATTTTAACTTTAAGTAAGCTGTGTGCCTCCACAGCAGCTTGCAATTGTGGGTTCCAAAGAGCAATAGCTGAAACATGCCTCAATGACCCTACAGTTATTATTTCATAATATTAAAATAGCAGATGTTGCAAAAGGAATAGATACATTGGCTAGATATTTTAGTACCTTCCTGTTCATCATTTAATAAATATCAAGTGTACACTACTACACTTGGGATGCACAAATATCTTCTTCTTCATAGTCATCAAAGTTGCTAGTATCTCCAGGGCCATTGTACTATGGTGTGAGCAGAGTTTCTACCCCTCTCTAATAAATGGCAATCCAATCTGTAGTTGCAAACCACTTGTGATTCTTTATGCCATTTATACGATTCTTGCAATTTCCATGTTGTTTGGCCAAATCTAACTGGAGTAAACTTCTTAGAAGATCCTTTAGGTCTGAACTGAAGTATGATAGGAACCTTACCTGGCCAGATACAATCATATAAATTTGAATAGGCTGATATTCAAAGAATGGGGAATATCTGGCTGCCATTTCAGATTAATACTCCTGATGTCTGCTAATTCACTGTGTTGTTGTAACCCTTGCTGAGAATTGTTTCAGATGCCAGGTATTTTGGATGCCCACATAACATCCAAGTTCTTCCTTTTATTCTTTTTGAAAAGCTGAAGTCCATGACCTAGATATATCCTTGCTGATCAATTAAAGTATTTCAGGCTTTACCTCTCTGTAGATGAGATATAATGAATGGAGGTACTCAAATGCTAGCACGATCTGAGCTGCATAAAACCATGTATGTGGTTCACTGAACCTTCTGATTCTTCTTAGATGTGAAAATATTTCACCACCAGGAATATACTCCATTACCATGTATAAATTATAATTGTCCTTAAAAGAACACTCCAGTTTTACAGGGAAAGGAAAGTTCACTGTTTGTGGTATTCTCTTCTCATTCAGTCTGTGTTCTATTTCCTTCAGTTTGAAGACCTTGTGTCTGCCCAGTATCCTCATAACATAATATTGTTTGTGGATTTATGTTTCACCGTCACAACTCTGCCAAATGATCCTGTTCCAAGGGCTTTTTACCCCTCTCGTTGCCCTTCTGGGTGGTGGCCACTAGTTTAAACTCACATCTATAAACTTTAAATGCTTTAGGACTTCCGCACTCCTTTTCTCAATGTGTTCAGCATGGTAGCTCCACGGTACCTTCACTGCAGGCAAGTGATGCTTGCCAACACTAGCCAATCTTCACTGTTTCCAGAAGGTGAACTGGGACTGATGTGCAGATTCTGGGAGCTATTCATGACCTGTTCATTTCATATGGCATAAATAAATAAAATTATCAGATAGACTGAAGCAGGAACAGACTGCAGAGGTGGAGTTCACGTGCAATGAACAACGTGGCATACTCTACTAGCCAAGCAGCAGGGTAGGTATTTATCAATAGTAAGGGACAAGCCTATATGCACTCAAAGTTGTCAGATTAAAAGTCTTTAATATTTTTAGCATGTCTGGCTTGATGGAGAGTGGAAGTTCCTAGTTCTTGGGACTGTGCTTGCAGGAGTACCTGCATCACTGCGCATGTGAAAACATGTATTCCACTTTGGAAAGTCAAAGTGCTCTCTGGCAGCTTTCCAGCCCCACTATGCAGCTGGAATTAGCAGTTGCAGAGTTGTTTGATAGGCACTCCAGCAATTTTCCTTCTGTCATTCTTTTCCTGCCTCTTTTGGAACCAGAATGGCACAAGAGGTGAAGGATCTTCCCCCTATATGCTGAGAAAGGCAGCAGACTCTTTGGGTGAGAATTATTTTCAGCATAAGATGAATCTTTTTTTATCTTAAAAAGCAATCCCTAGTAGTTGGGCCCAATTTACATGAGTAATAAGGTAGCCAACACTGCTGATAAATGCCTAATTGAAATCAGTGGGAGCAACTGGGAAACCTCAGTTTGCATCTTTAGGCACTTGTGATTTCAAGCTCATAAATTCATCTCTAATGGGTATAATATAAAGACAGTTTTCTTGAAGAATCCAAAGTTATATATATTTCTCACAGAAACCCAAACTTTTCAGCATCTAGTGAGAGATCTATAAACACAAGGAATGTTTCATTATAACAAACCAAGTCGGTTTTATAAATAGAAAAATAACTTCAGCTGGGACTGATATTGGAGGAAGTAACCATACTGTTTTTAACAACTTTTACTATTAATAACTTATATCTGCACAACTACTTTTGTAGTTTTTCCTTCTGCTGCTCTGGGAGCACATGGTTGTCATTGCTTTTCAATTGTTCCTGCTTCAGCTGTATGATTTTCTGTGAGTTATATTTCTTATTTTATTGGATTGGTGGCTCAGAAAATTGCAGAACTCTGAGCATCTGCTTTCTTTGACTACTTTCTCCACAAACTGCATTTTAGCCCTTCTGCTAAATGATACTTAAATATCCTGTGGAGGCAGCAATAGGTTATGGTTCGCTGTCCGAAACAAGACAGAAGAATACATTTCCATGATCCTTCTCAAATACCTTGTTTTAAAATGTGTTTTCCCTCCATCTGTCAATTGATTACATTTGTGGTTAATTTTTTGACCACTTGATTCCTTCTCATTTGTCCTAATAGGATAAAAGCTTTGAAAGGTAACTCCCAAATCAATGATGGATACCAGCTAAACTGGTCATGACAAAAATTACTTAATAGATATTGTGCATTTCTTTATCTTTTATGGTTTATCTACACAGGAAAACTGTTGCACAGCAAGGTAGAACACGAATTTAAAGCAAAGTAATGATTTCACATTAGTTTCCCACAAGGATACTGTCATCCTTCACACAGGTTTCACTTAATCCACTCCCAAAATTGGCTAAGAAAACTTGCATAAATATATTCTTGCTGTGAAATGTTGTCTACGTTGAGAATTATAAATGAAATAGCTTTCCAAGCTTCCTTCCAAAATGGCAAGAATTTGTGTGCTTTTCTAGTCTACTCTGCAGTGTTACTGAAGTGCCTCTGAGTTTATAACGTATTTATTCCATAACACTCCTAAAAGTAAGGGGACACTTGGTGTCTTTTCCAAGATTGTGCAGGAGGGCTGAAGTAAGGCAGAGAGATTAACTCAGTTTTCCAAATTCTGAAGATGGCTCTATCGTTCCTGGGTTATCCTTTTACTCCATGAATAGCCTGTAGCTCTTAATCCTGCCTGCTAAATTGTAATTCTGTTTGTATTCCAAAAAAGTGTGACTCAGGTGCGCAGCAACACTGATGGATCTCATAAACTAACGTTTTTTCCTGACAGTGGCTTCATGATGTTTGTATTAACTCATGTTCTCATTTGCATGCAGTGAAGGTAGAGGAAAGCTCAGTGATTTATTTTGTTTCAGGTTCTTAGAGGTTTGATGTGTTTGGATACATAAGCCCCATGGACTTTAACTTTTAGTGTCTTATTTAAACAAGTCTGTCTGCTGTTTTTCAGGAAAACATTGAATAGCCTGTTTTAAATGAACTTGTGTTCCATGGGTTTTCTTCTAAGTTGCATTTGAACAGAAAGAGGATTCTTTAAATAAAGGCACAAAGTCCATTTGCTGAATAGAGAGAAACTCAGTGGCCAAAGTTATATTAGAATTAGCCAATTACTATGCCAAAAGGGTAAGTCAAAACTCCATAGTGTTTACTGAATATCAGAATTAGATGGAGTTTAAATTGTATGTTGATTCAGCTATCCATTTACCTTACTCTAAGCAAGCAGAGAGTTCAAGACTCCTTTCGTCTGCTGTCCAAGATCCGATATCTGGAGCAAAGGAGGCCTGTTTTTCTGTAACTTGCAGAGGGCTGACAACCTTGCAAACACAGAGGATGGTAGAGGTCCAACATCACTTCACCAAACACTGAATTTCAAAATGCCAATGAATTTTTTTAACTCTGAAGACTTTTGTCTTCATTCTTTTGATTTAATGCAATGAAAAGGTGAATCTGAAGTAATCTCTTCTATTTGAAACCGAGGTTGCTTCACCTCGTTTCTGTTCAGAATTGCCTCCCTGTCTTGACTGTGATTTACTATTTCCTGGCTTAGGGTCCATGACGTGGAGCCTGCAGGTAGAAGCCTAACCATTGTAGGCCACTTGTGAAAGGAAGGCAAAGGTTGAATATATCAAGAGGGGTTTCCCACAGTTTTTTGTTAGGTTTCTTTTTATTTTGTTGGGTTTTTTCATTTTGTTGGGTTTTTTTTCAGTTTTACAAAGTTACTGTGAGCCTTCTGGTTAGCACTATATTCTTGTGTGTAGAGACAGTCCTGCTAGCAGACAAGACACTTTAAATCCCTAGAAATGTTTTCAGCTGATACCTTACTAATAATAGGAATAACCATTCCTTTCAAATGCTGCTGTTAATGTGGGTTGGTGGGTTTGTTGTTTTTCGTTTGTGGTTTTCTTTTTTTCATTCTTTTTCAATTAGCATTATTGATATTAGTAGTTGCCAGATCATCAGGACTTCATCCAATGCCTGGGCTGCACGAACTGTGTAGGTAGTTGCTGCATGGTCAAAGCCTCCTGTTGGCACACAGGCATCCATGGGGACTTTCCTGTCTGTGGATGGAAATGAAAAACTCTGGCCCATGCAGAGGGTGCCGGGGCTGCTGGGAGCACCTCGCTTCCTCACCTCCTGCTTTCTGGGTGGGAAATACTACACAGAGGAGACTTCACCGTGTTCTCACTTGCTGCCATGCATGCTCCTGGTTTCACCTGGTCTCTGCACTGCTGCACGTCTGTTAGCAGCGCATGGATGCAGTTCTAGGATGGTTGCTTTTTTTTTTTAATTAGATAAGTGTCTCAACAGTCACAACTAACTGCAGCTTTTGTCTCCTGCTATCAGATTGGTTGGGGTTTTGTTTGTTTGTCTTAATACCTGAGGTGTCTAACATTGGGTAACTAAAAATCCTGGATTATTTTTGTTTTTAACACTGAAAAAAAGGGTTGAATCTGTTTGTGATAGTAGTGCTGACTGACATTGTTTCAAAGCAGATTTAGAGATAAGTTTGGTCCTGACATTCAGTCAGCAAGTGGGTGTTGTTTATTGCCTAGCAATTAGAACTTATATTAACATAATATCTCCTCAACTTCAAAAATTTCTGAGAGCTCTCTGTGAACAGATTCCCAAGAGCTCTCCCCTGCTCTCTTCCCTTTGTCTTTTCACTTTCCCACCTCCACACCCATCCACCCACCTGCCTTTAAATGTGCTGTTTCAAATTTAGAGTTCAGAAACTTTTAAGTCTAAATCATGAAAGATATTTTCTTCTAGGGCAGAAGCAGCCCACAGCCCCTTTATTTTAAACCAAGTTAAAACAGTGCTTTTTAGTCCTCAGAAACTTTTTTCACTGTTAATATTTTTCTGTGAGCACTCCACCACAGAGAATGAGTGTTGAGGGTTATGGGGCTGGTTCCCCATCTTGAAATGGCTTAAGTGCAACAAGTATTTTCCTTGCCACTAACCTCATCAGGGCTCCCCTTTCTCTCTGTATGTTCTCTGGTGGTGTTATCAGTTTATTAGAGACACAGTCATTAGTTTTATATCATATCTGCTTTTTATGAGATTGTCATATTCATTTTGACTTCTGTGCTAATGGGTTGTCTGTAGGAGAATGTGAAAATGAGCTAGCTTGAGCTAAAGACATAGTGAAGACAAATGTGAAAAATTAACTAGCTAGAAAACCTAATCCAAATGTAAAGCTTTAAAAAGATTTTGTAACTTCTTTCAAACTCCAGTCAAAAGACCCTTCTGTCCAAACCCAAACATTCACTACAGGTCTGTCACAGGCTTTGCTCACAAAGTTGGATTAGCAAAATGGTAAGGATTTCTAGTGAAATTGAACAAAAATTACCATTGTTCTTGAGCGTTTTAACTTGTATATCCATGTGCACAGACACATTCTTAGAGCAAATTTTCATTGTTCCTTTCAACTTTTTTTTTTTTAAGCCTAAGCTCCATCATTTCAGTATTAAGGAATTGCACTTGGCGAAAATACTCTGGTTTTTTCCCCCTAGCCCCTTAGAGTGTCCTTTTTTCATCAAAGGAGACACTTTCCTCTCTTGTCTGGGAAGAAATAATTATGGTAGCTCTTTCTTTTCAAAAAACCATAATTAACAAGCAATCAGTGCCTTGCTCTGATCCTGGGGCAAAAGGTGAAAGATCAAAGGCTGATTCCCTCCCTTGCAGCCATCACCATAGCAGTTACATGTGACTGGTTTAATACTGTCATCCTAACCCTCTATGGCAGTCGCTTTGCTAATGTAAAATCACTGCTCAAACCCTGGTCATTAGGAAGAGGCTAATTGGACAAGAAAGTGATTAAAAGATCAAATTCTTAAATTAAATCAAATTCAATGCGACCATTCTATCATGACACTACCTTTTTCTCCCTTCTCTGGCAACAAATGTAGCTTATCCTGAAAGAAGGATTTGATTTGATGTGAAGGCTGCCAATTAGGAGACTGACAGTAAAAGGAGAGCCGGCATGGTGGCCAGTCCCTGGCTGAAGCCCCTGGGAGCAGGGATGGCAGCACCAGCATCGCAGCTCCTTCCTCTGCTGAATTACAGGAGAGAGAGCGATCGCTCAAACGGCTGCTTGTAGTAACAGCTGGGAGTGATGGCTTTTTTTGTGGTGAATGGGAAAACAATCAGTTGAAACGTGTATAGGCTTTTTTTCAGTCTCAGCTGGAAATGAGGAAAGCAGCTTCTCTGCTCACTAAATAAAATGGCTCCCTTGAGATCAGAGCAGTGCCAGTTTACTGTAACCAAAGCTCTCCTACAAAGGGTTGACAGCAGCCTTTACCCCAGATAACAAACTTGACAAGTACCTTTGCCATTTGTGGACACTGAATTCCCAGGAGAGCTGCACATGAATGAATCGTATCACTTTAGCAACTACACAGAATCAATGATACCCCACCTTTTTTGACAAGCACTTCTTTTGGTGTAGGTTGTGACTTGTGGCTCTTTAGAGGATGGTGACTATTGAGGAGTCCTGGAGGCTTTTGTTTTCTTCTTAGATATTCCAGTAACTTTTCCTGTGACTGAGTAGCTGAAGAAATATATATAATTATCACAAAGGCTAACAATTCAGAATAACAGCATAGAGCTGGGAGAAGTAGTCCCAAGTGAAAGGAAAACCATCATGTTGCATCAAAGTCAGAATCAAAACAAAACCAAAACTTTCTGGAGGTTGAAAAGCAGGCTTTAATTACTGTATATATTCAAGCACTTCTTGCTTCTGGTTTTAATTAGCAACACATTAAGGTCTGAGGAAGAAATTTTGTTCAGACGCTTCTGCCGTAAACGGAGTTATGAATTTTTTTCTGTAATGTAGTCTTGTACAATTTCCTACACAATTTTTGCTGTCCTAATAGATACAAAGAGTTTGGGGAAAAGCCTTGTATATTTTTGCATGGTTGGAATATCAAATGAATGTGACCCTTTAGTCCCTGACTTTTATATATCAGTGTAATCTGATGAGTGATTTGAATGTCAGACTGAACACCATCACATTTTTCTTATGTTTGTATCCATATAAGATGACGTTTTTATAACTCAGATTGGAAACTAGAGGGCTTGCTCTAAGGAAAAACTTAAGTTCAAATCTGAACTTTCCCAAAATTTTGCATGTTTCCATCTTTGGTACTGTAAGGGTTATTTCTGTCACAAAGCGTGACTGTTTCTTTTCTAAAATGACTTGATAGTTCATTAACATGTACTAGTAAAGTAAGACTAAAGATAATTCTTGAAATTTGAGCGCAAGATTCAGTGAGTAGCCATCTGCAGAGTAGAGTCTCTGCTCTTTGGGGAGTAAGCAATTAGCTGTTCTTGTAAAGAGGAAAAAGTAGAAAATATTACTGAGACCTCACCATACTGAAAGGAAAAAGAGAAATGGAGAGAATCCTGAAATCTCTAACTTTTAAGAAATCCATGTTGGAGGGAAGTAAAAGGGGGATGTTTGGTCTGTATTTTAGCAGTCCCAGCACTGAAAAGAGGAAAAAAATTAAAGTTGGCCTGAGATTCAATGGGTTTAGAGGAGCTACTGACTCTGGTAACTGAGATACTTCTTAGATATATAAAGGTAAAGGCTCAGTGCAGCAAAACCATTGAATGTTTTACTTTCACAGCTATGAATGCCTGCTGCCTTTAGAAACATTCTGCTAGAGCAGAGGGATGAACTTTTGTCTGAGTATATTCTTTCCCAAGAGTCTTAAGCTGTTGCCTGCTGGAAGTCTGTATAGCATGAGATCAAAATCTATGTTTTACAGCCAGGTCTTACCAAGGCTGAAGGGAATTAAGAACTTTGTTAAACCTTGGGACATGAAGGTTGGTTTTAAGTAACAGTTTCAGAAGTATCATACAAAGAGACGAGACAGTAGAAGCAAAATATTCAGAGCAAGCACTTTTATGACTGATACAGAACAGCTTAGGGTCAAGTGTATTCTCTCAGAGCTAAACTTGCTAGTTTTACAAATCTGGACCTAGATCAGTGTTTCAATTAGATGATCTTTATCTTTGAGTTGCAAAATCTAGCCTTACATGAAGTTTAAAAATTATTATTTAGAACACCTTAACCAAGTCTAATGTTAAATTGACCTATGTTGGGATCCAAATTAACATATCTTAAAATGAATTTGCATAGTGTAAAATTTTGCACAGCCTAATATAAATTTACATTCCTCATAAAATATTAACATATCCAAAGATGGATTTTAAATAGTACCACAATATTTAAAATTATTCTTGTAGATTCCTAACAAACAGCTTTGATTTGCATATCTTGACTTTGCTATTTAACATAGAATTAATAATAATTGACTGGTTTACAAATCATTCTTTTAATCTGTGCTGCTGCCACCTTTGTTCAAATAGCTGAGAACTAACAGTGCAAAAAGGCAACCATAAGCTTTGCCTTTTCCACATAGGAGGATTGATGCTAAAACCAGTGTTAGCAATGGGAAGATGTTTCAGGAGATGTTTTAGTAGACTCAGCTGCAAGCTTGAGTGCAAAGCTCAGACCAATCTTTACGCATTCAAAGTCTGACCCTCAAACTCAGAGCCCTTCTCTCTCTCACTTTCTAGACAAAATCAGAGCGGGGCTTTAGAGTTTCCCTTAAGTGACTAGTCTGGATTTCATTCCCTGTGAATACAAGAAGTATGCTACTCTGCAGGCTAAGCTATTGCTGAAACTTGGAGAAAATTTGAGAGAGTTTAGTGGCAGTGTGGTAGGACTGAGAACTCAGTAAAGTGTGTATTTACCAGTGGGGTAGATCATGACATCTGAAAGCCAGCAGCTTAACATAGATGATATTTGAATATTGGTTGACTCTGTAGCCACTGATGCAGAAAGGCTCTGATTCAATGAGGTACTTAAGCTTTAGGAGTCCTACTGAAATCAACTGAATGATGCATGTGTTTAAAGTTATGCACATAAAATCTTGCTGTAATGGAGCCAAGAACAATTCTCATTGAAATCTACCATTGAGTTTACTCTTCTGCTGCAACTGACACACTGGCTTTTTAATATAAAAACAGGAGGGAGATGGAGCAGTAATGTGTTACCCTTCAGCATGGTAGAATCTGGCAGTGAAATAAGAAGGTGAGGCAAGGGGAGACACCATACTCATTTTCACTGTGGTTTTACCCAAATCCTTTCCAGTTGTTTCAGCAGCCTCTTTTGGCTCAGCTCTGTGCTGGCAGTTGAAATATTGACTCAGAGCAGTAAACCAAACCCCATGGCTGGGTAGGTAAAGCTCTTTCTGTGGCTAGGGGTGTTCTTAAAGTAATGAGTAGAAAAGGAGAAACCAGTACATGGATTAATTTGTTTAGCAAATTCCATTGATCACCCTCACAAGATTGTGTTCAAGTGAGTTAGCAGCTTTAAGCTGAACCTGTGATGGTATGTTGGGCAACACAGAGTAGGAGTTTGTACTATCTGGAGGGCCAGGTGGACTCCTAGTGTATGCTTTTACAGCTAATTATGCCAACCTGATTTTAGCTGTCACAAAAGGATCCTTTTTAGCATGGTGCACACATAGATTACACACAAGAAAATAAAAATTCTGAGCCAGGTTTTCACTGGCTGCAAGCCAGCGTAGCACAGAAAACCAGGGACCAATATGAAGTGCACCTAGTGAGAGCCTGGTTCATCGTTTTATATGCTGACCTGTGATTCTCCTCGGCAAAGTGACCCCATGGTAGGAGCTTACTCAGCCTGCTTAGCCTTTCTGTCTTCCTTATCTCTTTTGCTTTACTCATGAATCCTGTCAGACAACCTACCAGGTAAAGCTCTGACTACTGTACTGCTACTTTTGCCAATGGTATTCAATGAAGAAAAATACAGCATGTTTTTTTGTGTTCCTAAGCGAGTTTGTTCTGCAAACAGTTAAGCAAAAGTCCCTTCTGACTGGTGCGTAAATGTTGTGTGGACACTACTAAAAAAGAATAAATATACAATCACATAAATTGTATATTTATTTGTATTTATAGCAATTATGATTTTGGAGCATAATATTGGGTCTTTCTGAAGACCTTTGTTTGTTTTTATTACATAATACTACTGACCTCTCCATATGGTAGGTTTTGCCTCTTTTTAAGAGCCAATAAAACATCCTTTGGAGATGAGTCCACAGGAAAAAGGACAGTAGGTACTGAGTTGATAAATATTCAGTAGGTGATTACCTCTTGTAATTCCTGATATGACCTCTCTTCTAAAACTCCCAGAATAATACCCAAAGGCCTAATTTGAAAGAGATTTAACCTTCATCTCTTAAAACTAGGGCCAACCATGCCTAAGTGCTGACCAGGCAGATGGGTTGAACTGGTACTTTGTTGCTGGAGGCCAGACGGGATTTCTTGTGTTTAGAAGAAAACACATCTAGTTTAAAAACATACACATTTAGCTGAAGATATCTCTGTTCATAGCAGGGACTGGACTAGATGACATTTAAAGGTCCTTTCCAACACAAACCATTCTATGATTCTCTGAAAACCCAAAGTGTTCTCCAGTAGAAAATGTCATTAATAGTGCCTAATACTCCAGATGTTCTTTTGCATTCACATTATCACAAACACAGAAAAAAAACAAAATGAAAGGACATTCTGTTTCCAACAATCCATGCAGTAATTGCATTTGACATAGCTGTGAATATATTTCATGAATATTGCCTATTCCAGGATGCAGCCAGCCCTATTAACTATTGAAAAATGTGATGCTAGTGAAAATCATACCTTTACAAGGTGTGAACAACAGTATGAGCCTCTCCAAAGCCTTAGGAGAAATAGGTACAGGACATAAAAAATAAATTTATCTTTCACTAAAATATATAGTCATAGCACAAACTGCATTGAATCATTAATCAAAGCTGTTACATAAAATGATCCAGTCCAATAAAAATCTTATATGTGTTATACTTAAATATGTATCCCTGAGGAACGCCAATTTTATTTCTGCAATTGGGAGATCTAGGTAAATCAATCTAAATTCCCTCTGTTTATTTTACTGTTGGAATCAAGCTGAACTCTCTGTTCCATAAACAGGAGGAAAGCAAACTGATGAATGTGAATGATTAAAATGTGTTTATCTAAGCATCTGTCAAAGTCAAACACAGATCATAAGATAAAGAAGATGGAGAAAAGATATTAATAAAACTATGCAAAACACTTATCCCCACTATATGTAGTAAAAGAAAAAACCTCCCACTTTTTCCTCACTTGTAAGTAAGTGCAATAGTTCTGTTTGCATCTAGATTTTATCTCTTATAACTTTTCTCTTATTATTTTTTCATAGTAATATCTGGACATTCTTGACTTATGTATTGATTTTTCACCTCCAGTTTTAACACACTTTGAAGGACCACTATACTGTTAATCCCAAACTGAACCACACTTTATGTAGTTTTTGACCCTCTCAGGGGTATAAGGACAACACTAGCTCAGGTAGATTGTTTTCTTCAGTAAAGGCTATGAAATGAAAAGTCTGAGCTCTAACTTCATGTAACCTGCTCCAGAAGGCAGCATCTGACTGAGAAAAATTGATTATTATAAAGATTCAGCTTGTCTTCCACTTACTCCTCTTAATCTTCCTGAATACCAGGCTCTTTTTTGGTCTTGGGTGTGGTGTGATTCACTTATGTGTGTCATTAACATAGAAAAAGCTAACTCCTAATGATAGGTGTTTTGATGACAATTGTCAAGAAAGTGTCTCCACCATCCCTGTCTGTCCCATAGACTGTGTTATGCACTAAGCTTGTGATATTGGCTTGGTATGATAAAAGTTGCCAGCAGGTGTATGTTTGTACATATATATATATATATATATGTATGTAGAGAGAGAGAGAACACAGCACAGAGATTGAGGAACTCTACTAGCTTTAAATTCAAAACTGTCACTTTCTTTCTCTGGCAGACAGCATAATTATTCCAGAAGAGCTAGGAAGCGTAGAAATGGGTGCCTACACAATGAGTGCCTATGTTTAAAAAAAAAAAAAAAAAAAAAAGAATTTGCAGAATGTATAAAATATGAGAAAGGTTTACACACAGAAATTGCAATTGAATACATTAAAATCAAAGGCAGGCAGAGAATGAATTAATTTGTTTCAAATTATGGTATATAGTTTAGTCAAGTTCTGTAATTTAATTTTAGTGAACAAATTCTGAAATAAAACATGGATTTTCTTTCTTGTATATCATGTACTCATACACACACACACACAAAAACAATCCCCCAAACCCAACATTTTGGTAACTACAGTGTAAATAAGTCAACTATAAAGCAGTGGCAGTGAGCAATAACAACTTTATGTGAACAAAAACCTGCTCATGAAGTTTTAAAGCATCTGATGATGAGCAATAAATTCTTATAGTTCTTCTCTGAAGGTCACTCAGTTTATGCATGAAAATTGGAGGTACATTTAGAGGTGCGTTGTGAGGCATGGACTATAATTTTTTTTGTAGAATTAGCTATGATGTTCACTGGGACAAAGTGGAATACATAAATATGTATGTGGCTGAGCCACAAAGTTTATAGCTTAGACAATCCCCCCTAAGGAACCAAGAAAAGATTAATTAAACTATGGGTACCCATCTGGACAGGTATGAGCCAATGGAGATAAAGGTGCCTGTTCATCTCGATATCATCACAGTAAGAATTAGAACCTGCTTTGATTTGTAGGTGCTGTCTTGTAGAAGCAGCATGCTGGGAGCATCAGGAAGTCAGTTTAGGGAAAAGCAAGCTGTTCTTGGCTTTCTGGCGTTCAACAGGCAACTTTTAAGGCAGTTGGAGGTCCAGGAGGGATCTGAAGAAACAAAAACTGGCAGAAAACCTCACCAGAGAAATATAGTTGGCTGATTCACTGGAACCAGCATTTTATAGCTTGCTAAAATTTTTTCTGGACATCTTTTTTTGGCATTCTTAAGAACAGTCAGGAAATAACAGAGTAAGAGTTCAGACAAATAGGGAAAAACAAGCTCAGAAATAGAAAGGAATATTGACTTAAAAGAATTGGTATAAATCACATAACTTGACTAAATGAGATAGCTGTATCTATCTATATATAGATAGATATCTATATATAAAACTAAACTCCCTTTCCAGGGGCACAGGCTCCAGGGTTTCCACACAAGCATATCTGTAATGGGAAGTGAAGTCTGTATCCCATACCACTACACTATTTTAATAAATTCTCCTTACTTCTCAAACTTCACTTCATGACAGTTCCTATCTAGATTGAGATAAGAGCCATGAGCATTATTTCTTTCATCTGCTGTAATGGATAGACTGGGACAAAGACTTATTTTTGTTCCCTCTCTGTACAGCAACTGGCAGAGCAAGGTCCTAGTTGAGACACAGAGCACCTGTGTTCTACAAAAATTTTGCTCTGCTGGCATGGATAGATCCTACATACTTTGGCCAAGAGAGCTAGCTTAACACAAGTAAGAAACTCTAAAGGATCATACAAATCTTAGAAGCCTTCCAGTTTGCTGAGAAAACAGCGAATGCCGCTACCATGATTCTGCAGTCTCCCTTCCATAGCATGTCCCAGTATTAGAGAATCTTTTCCCCTGCTATATAAGCACTTTCAAGAGTTTAGTGGACTAGACCTTGATAGGATGCATCCTTAATAGTGACTGTTCCTTGTAACTGTGTAATAAACAGAGGAATCTGACTGAATATGGGCTTTCTTCCTCCTCTAGAAGAATGAAATAATAGAGGGCACTGAAGACAATTTTTGCTCTGTGTTTGCACTCTGGTTTGTAGTATTCCACTTCAGTTATAGTACAGATCATTGTGATTAAATCAGTCAGCAGTAGCTCAAAGCCACCACTGGTTATCTTTCTGCCCTGATGAGCAAAAATCTCAAAGTATACAGGCTTTGGAAAAAATTCGCCTTGGGTCACTTGCTTTTCTATCAAGGACATTGTGGTATTTTTAACAATATGTTTTACTTTGAGAGGTCAGTGACTTTTGCCTTGATATTTTTTGTTCTAAGTATAACATTTATCTATAGGCTTAGAAAAATCCAAAACATCAGAGTCTTCTTTACACTGCATTTTTACTAACAATTTTCTTAGCGTGTCTTAAATGCCCTGTAATTTGCATGGAAGAAATAGAATAAAAGTCAAGCAATTTTTTACTGTTCAGAGAAATAAGAACAGAATTACAAAAGATTCTTTAAAGTACCTTTAGAGATATCTGTTTCTAGGTGCATTCTCATAAAAGACTGTCCATCTAGATGGCTGTTTAATAGCTCTCAGGAGACAAAGTGCACAATGCTGGGCAGTTTGTGGCTTGTCATGTGAACTATATGGCCCTGATGATGTGTCTAGAGCGATTATGCACAATTCAGTATCCCTCTACCAAAAAAGACAAAGGTTGGCAGGAATTCTGTTACTGCAATTAAAGTAGGTCTCAATCAGAATCATATCCAAGCACTGAAAAAGCACCCAGAGGAAGTGTTCCTGTATCTTCTCAAAAGTATTTACTGAATAGAGTGCAGTATCTCTCCCTGTCTGACTCAAGCAAGTGTAAATGCTCTGCAATAAAATGTATGGTGCAGAGCTGTTTTCTCTGAAAACCTGATAGTAACATAACCCTACAAGTTACAGCAGATAACTTTCTTCGATTACTTTTACTTCCTTTGTTTTGTGGAAAAATTAGGTTTCTTCCCAAATGTTTTAACTACTTGAAATTACCAGATAATTTAAACAAGCAATTCTGAGTTTTCTATTTGTGAATGGGTAGTTCGCCTTACAGATTTAGAATTCAGAGTTGAAGTAGTTTTGCCTGCAGGTGTAGAATTAGGTTGCAGACAGGACATTTCACATCCACGCAGCTTTGCTTTATGATGCTCCAATGCCAGACAGTCCTCTCCTTTCACTCTCCACTCTTAGCACAAATGTCAGATGGATGTGGGGCTTACGTTACACCGAAATTTCAGGAGTAATCTCCAAAATCACTGCTCTGTTTTTGCATACACAGATGAGATTTTTCACGTAATATGTCATAATCATCAGATTATTGCTATGTATCCATCTAAATGTCACAACTGTGATTACACCTTCTCATTCAAATGGGATGAAAGGCAGTGATAACATGAGAAAGATCTGTGTACTTCAGTAGCCTTAAAGATGTGTTTTTCTTACATCTTCTTCCTGAAGCATGCTTCTGTACATGTTGTTATTCATATTTATCCCATGCATACATCCCATGCAACTTTTTATGACATTCGAGCCATGAGATTCCATTACAGAATTGGGGTGAGGTTTTCAAACACAGCCAGTAAACTGGTGCTGACTTAGCAGCTGGATCATGGTGAAGAGATACCCTGCAAAAGGATTTGCAGACACTCCAGCCTCCACATTTGAAAATCAGGGACGTTATTTTTAAAAGGAAGAAAATGAGGTCCTAAAAGCCATTGACCGTGAGTTTAGATCTTTTGTCTATAGTCATTGGGGCAGCTTCTGAAGCGGTCTATGCCCCACACAAAGAGGGTCACTGCATGAATGTGATCTTTATGAAGACCAGCCCTTTGTACTCAGAAGCTGAATATTTCAGTTCCCAACTGACTCACTGATTTCACTGTAAAAGCTCATAATGATGTTCCTTGAACTTCTGTGACTTGTGGACCCCAATGTCTGGGAATTTTTCAGTGGAGACATGCCTCCTTTTTGTGATTTCATATACGTGGGTGAATAGGTTGGTTTTCTGTGTCTCGTTAGAGGTCATTTGTGGAGCATTACAAATGGTTAACAAGAAATAATTCTGCAATGTTAGAAAGTCCCGTAGAGCAAAGTCTTTTTTACTATATTAGTACACAAAATGCAGTATTCTTTAGTATCTGGCTTTTCTTAGGCTGTCAAGTTTCAGTAATGGAATTTTAGCATACTATAAAGGCATCACGGTCCATCTATATTATTTCCTCCAAATTTTGTATCTTCTTGACAAAATAATAGTTACCCACAACATTTTGATCTGGTTAATTGCTCTTCTGTCTAGGGATATTTGCAGTAACACTTTACAACAGAATGTCAATGTAAAGTCTGTAAATGTAAAGACAGTAAAGTCTGTCATTTATCTCTATTTTATGGTTGGTTTTTTTATAAGGGTTTTTGATAGCCTTCACTTTTTGTTTCACTGTGAGGATTTCTTTAGCTGAAAGACACTAATCCCATGGTAGTAATGATAATGTTCTTAACACTTCCAAGTGCCAGCTTAGCTAGTCTTCCTTTAGGATAATCATCTCTTAGACTACAAATTTTACCCATTTAATTTCTCTTGAGAATGACTTCCTGAAGCAGAAGCTGAAGAAACAAAAATGAACAGACTGAATACATCTAATGAATGAGATAATCAATATGAACATTGTGTATTCATGATCCGTTATTAACAACCCCAGACTATTTTTTGTCATATGTGATGTAAGTACTATGATTCTCCAAAATTTCAAGATAAAGGTCAGAAATTATTAAGACGCTTTTAAAATGTGGCCTTCAAATGTAAATGTTTTTAACCTTGGATGGATGTCTTTATGAGCTTAGCAGCTATGCTTAGACTCAGAGGTAGCTCTGCATCTGGTTATGGTAATGTTTGGATGATACATCTTTTGTTGCAGTTTTACTATAGTTAGTTTACATCTTAAAATATTCTGATACATGCTTGACTATATTAAAACCTGTATTTAAAAGAAAAGTGGGTGGGAGCTTTGCAGGAACTGGCTCTTTCTTATTATTGAGATCAGTTTCAAGGACACTATTTTTTTAATTTATTATTTCTTCCTAGAAAAATGCTCTAAAATACTTAAAAAAAAAAAAACAACCCTGGTATTTTACTTGAAAAATAAAATGTGAGCAGAGAGAAGGGTATTACTTGTTTTATTGCATTCTTGGATCTATGTGTTTAAACTGAGAAGAAAGGGAATTCTCCGAAGAAAGGCAAGGAATGGGAAAAAGGAGCCAGCAGTGATCCCAATGGCTGTGCCCACCTTGGTGGGCAACTGAAATCATTGCAAGAGATGCGTGCAGGGCAGCAGCAGGTTGAGATAATTCAGGGAGTTTCTTGCACAGTCCAGACTGCCCCAGGAGGGGCTATGGGAGCCCTGTAGAAAAGGACTTTTTATCCACTTGAGACCCTGCAGCTGGTGCAAAAGGCTTCTGATCAAGTTTAACACCCATTCCCTGGGAACAGACCCAGGTATGAAGTGCCTCTACAGATCTTACAGAGGTCTGACTGTCTTTCCACAAGTAGTGATTGCTGTATTGGAATGTATTTGGCTTTCCACTCAGGTATTTCACCTTTCTGAGGGTTTCGGTTAGGACAATTTGTGATTGAAATGGATCCTGGACATAGCTAGCAGCAAACACTGGTGCTTGAATGAATTATATGAGGAATGTAAAGCACATTTTAAAGGTACAGTTTAAAATTTATTGCTCACCATATACAAGAACATTTTCCTGAACAAATAAGAGAGCTACACAGAAGTACAGTCATTTAATTAAATATAGTTAAGAATTGGAAACCAATTAATTTCTGGAGAAATGGAACTTTAAAGTATTTTTCATTAATTGCGATGTCATTAACTTACTATGGTACTGCACCAATTGAATGTAGAATTTAAGTAAATTCAAAGGCTTTGTGTCAGATTCTGGGCTCTTTCAAATGAATTAGGAAAGAATGAAATGTTATACTAAGATGACAAGTATAAGGCTTAAATTTTTTTTTTTTAAGTGCACAATTTGCACATCAAATAGATGGATGTTCACAGAATCAATTTATTTCTGAGACCTTTGATCAAAAATTTGGGTGGAGCCATAAAGAGCAGTTCTCTTGAAAATGTTTGCTGCTTTCTAATGAGAACTGGCACCATTTGGGTACGTAGATGAAAGTACACCTAATCTTTTTTACTCCTCCTTCTTAATAATACCCTTGGATTCAGAAATTAGGCACAGCAGGAAGAAAGGTCCTGTACAGCATATCTCTGTGCTAATAAAGCAAGCTGTCTAACTCCTGCAGTAACTAGATATTTCTCATACAGGAAGTCACTTATCTATGAAGGAATGGGACAAGAAGGCAGCTAAATTAATTTTCACACAAAATTGAGGAATAAAGATTTGGAACTGTGCCCATGAGGGCTGGAATAACTTCCATAGTCTGGGATAAAAACAGCTCCAAGAAATTTCAGTCTGCTCATAAGGAAAGATTGCAACAGCAGATCCTTCATTACGGTTAACAGAATCAGAAAATGGAGCCAAGATTTCATTTTCTCCTTTCCCTTTCCCAAATGATGCAAGACAGAGAAATCATAAGGTAGTGAGAGAAGCAGGGGAAATGGTGGAGCTGAGAGCAAACACTCCCATGCACCAAAGTGCTCTGATCCTCTAAGATCAGAGCTGATACTCATAATCCAAAGAAGGTCTCACATTAGAAAGCAGCAGCATTTCAACTCTCAGTTAATTATAATCATGGCCCAAACAGCAGAAAACATTCTTCAATGGACAGCAATAGTATTTTACTGCTTCAAAATTTCCTTCATATTCTCACACTAGCATGCAATCCACTTTCTAGAAAACCTATTCCCTAGCACAATGGGGAGAAAGGGATTCTTTTCTACTACTTTTACAGAGGAACTCTACATCCTGATTTCAGCCTTATCTGTGGCACGTTTTATGGCACTGTGCTCTGCCTTGTGCAAAGCCGTAGTTGCCTGCTTGCATGCTGGGGATTCCTGTGTGACCGTCCATACTGAATTGATGGTCTGTCCTTCTACCACAGCCTGTCCCTCTGCCCAATATGGACAGAACATTCCAAGAAGAGTATTTTCTTATTATTCTTATATATTGTCACTACAATTAATATTCAAGGATGGGGATATTCCCTCTCAATGTCTGGAAACACATGAGGTTTTGTCATGGTAGAATTAAAAAGATAATATTTCTTTTGCAGAGTAAAACGGAGACACTGAAACGAAATAGATTTGCTAGTATGTTGATATAGCTGACATTTTGCTCCTTCTTTTCTAGGAAGCTATTAGCTTTTATTATTCTTTTAACTGCATTAGATTATCCAGTAATACCCACTGCTGTCAACTACATGGCTTCAGAAGTTCTACAAGTTGTACTGAAGTAAGAAAGTTAAGATAAATTAATGCAGGGCAAATCTTGAAATTAAAACACTTGACCCCTATTAAAATTTTCTGCTAGCACCATTTGGAGTTGTGTGTAATGTTTGTGATCACTATATCATTTAAACCAACATTGTAAAGTGATATAGTTGCTTTAAGACATCATTTTTTAAAAATAACAGTTACCATGCAATTTGCTGCAAAGCCATAAATCCCAGGAGAATGGATTTATTAGTTCATGTTAAATTAAAAAGCATGAATCTTTTCAGATGTAGTATCCCAGACAGAAACTCTTGCTCTGTACAACTAGAAAAGTCTTTCATCCTAGGCTTGCCAAGACATCAAAAATTGGAAAAAACCAAACATCTGTACTGCATTCCAGGAAGAAAGGACATGGGATACATTTCTGGTTCAAGTAATTAATCCTTCTCTGTAGGGCATGATATGTTTCTAAAAACTGCCTCAGACTTGGAAAATTTTCTTGTGTCTTCTCTTACAGGGCTTGGCATAAACATGGCTTTTATAGAAACACACATCAAATTGGCGCAAGTCTGATGGTGTAGGCACATATTGCTGGCAAGTTCTCCTTATTCAGCTTGAATTTCCATCAGGTTTGTGGTACTTCATAGTCATCCTTCTGTGTAAATTATCATCTTGTTCAGAGCAGATTACTGCTGTTGGGAGTCTAAAGCAAAAATACCGATGGATGTGGATTTGTATTGCGTCAAGTTTTGCCTTGTCTTTCTGTTCTTTGGTACCAATTTTTTTTTTTTTTTTTTAATCTGCACTTTACGTGTTTGTGACAGTATTGAAACAGAGGAAAGGGTTTGCGGTATGTTAGTTGGTAAAATGAATACACACTAAATTTAGCTTGATGTTTTTCTGCATGATACCCCTTATCTTTTGTTGATATAACATCTAGCTTGAAATTTAGTACAGCAGTAATGATTGCATTGCAGCCTGGGGCACTGTACTGGGGAGACAACAAACTGCAATGCTGAATCAAGTAAATTCCTTCACATTTGAGGGCAGCTATGTGGGCCTTTGTTATCATTAAGTGAACTCCAGGGAGTTAGTGAAGATATGTAGAGACAAGTTTTGTGGAACAACTTGTATGTCATGTGAAAGTAGAATCCATCTCACCCTAGCTGCATACAGAGTGAGAGACTGTAGTGTGCATCCAGTTCTGCTAACGTTCAGAATAAAATTGAGACAACTAAATTTAGGCATCTTCTGGTAGGCTTATACATGTAAGCAGGGTGTCTAAATCCCTTTTTTAGTTTATGAATGGAAATCTGCCAAAACAGCCTATGAAAGTGGACGTTTGGAAGATCTCTTCTCACCCTAAAGAACATGGAGACACCCTCATCTCCAAGTGATGATGTGAGTCTTCCCTCTCCATTTTGTCTGTGGTGAGAGCTGAGAGCAATTGTGTTCTGAACTGGCTAAATACACAAAACTAAATACAATTAGTGGTAAGTCAATGAGTGCTAATCAAGATTAATGCGCTGAAATTGCTGAGATTCATCTTTTCAAGAGCAGGATAAGTCAGAGGGAAATCAAGCTGCATATGTCTGATAGCTGCACAAGATTGCTCTAGATGACTTAATGGGTCATTTTTATTATTTATGCTCTATGCACTCCAATATGAAAAAGACTTGCCAGCATGAAATTAAATGAGGGATTATTGCATCAACTAACAGCTGAAACTGGATCTAAATACTGTTGAATTTGCCAAATGTATTAAATACTCAGAATCAGGGGATATGGGGGATTGAGCACCATGCACCCACTGGTTGACAGACAAATGTAAACCCAGCTCTGCAGAAGAACATACTCATCCTCAGACATAGCATAATTTAAGAAATACTCTACATCTTGTATTAGTTACATACTGTTCACATAAATATCTGTGGACAGTGAAGTATTATAACTAAGGATGTGTTAGGAGATGCAAAAACCTTATAAGATGCAGTTTTGTTAAAGGAAAAATATCCAACGATGATTTACATACAGTGGGACAGCACATAAGAAGTGCAAGGCAATAAATGATAGACATTTCAGCAGCAGAAGAAATGGAAAAGTAGAAGGTGATGATGGGGTCAGAAAGAATTATGGAAGTATTGTGGGGAAAGAAAAGAAGGTAAAAGCTGTATAACTTACGACAAGTTGTTTTGGTTGGTATATTTGTTTGGTTTTATAAATAGTATTTATTTCCCACACCAGGAGTTACACAGACTGTTTAATTTATATTTATTTCACATGCATGGAATCTGAAAGGAGAAAAATATTTTGTTATTTAAAGAGCTTGTACAAGACCACTTTTATTGCTGAGACCTAATATCTCTGTTTACCTGTTTGTCAACGCAAATAATTCTAGATGTTCATCTGGAGAAACTGACAGTGAAATGCTACCTCTATGCAATCAGATATATTCAGTAAGACATAATTGGTAGTCTTTTCTAGGCCATCACACCTGGTTGGGTATTTTTCTGAAATCTATTTCAGCAGAAAATGTTGATTTATCCATATTTGTAATTGTATTCATCAAAATAAAGGATCTGTTTTGACAATTTTTTTCTCTTAATTTGTATAAAACTTCAAATTGTTTAGATCTTCAATGATTTTCTTAAATGATGAAACTTGTTTTCCAATTTTTGAATCAACTTTCAAAAGGTAAGCCATTTATAAAGAAACGTGCTTTAAAAATGAAGACATGATGAAGTCAAAATGAAAGCTTGACCTGAATCTATGTATTTTTCTTTACAGATTTCCGATTTACAACACCTTTTTTACTGTTATGTTTTTGCTGCTTCAAAAATGTTATGAAAAATGAGGAAAACAGTTCTGAATGCGTGAAAAAAAGAGACACATATCTGGACGACTCAGATGTGACTAGATGAGTTTTTCAGAGACACATATCTGGATGACTCAGATGTGAATAGATGAGTTTTTCACCAGGATAAGTAATATTTTGGGGTATGTTTTTACTTTTCTTGTTTCTAAGACATTAGTACACTTCAGATTTTTTTTTTTTATGTTCGGGAAGCTGAAGAGGGTTTGGGGGGTGTCTTTGGTTTTGTTTTTTGTGTGTGTGTTTGGGGTGTTTTGTTTCTTTTTTTAAACAGTTACTGAACCTTCCTAATGGCCTTTTGGTTTGTGGAGCTTTAATCAAGAAGAAAAGGGCAAGTATGCTGAAGCCCACCATAGAAATGCAAATGCAAACCTCACTCTCTTCCTCTGCCCTTTCATGTGGACAGTTAAACATTTCCATGGAAAAAATATTCTGACACTGTTCTTTTTTATTCCAGTAGGTCGCTCTCATAACCATGATGACTTAAGGGAGAACATCTGATGCTGTCACCCAGGTGGCGTGGCTACATGAACAGGTATCAGAACACAGCAGCTGCTGGAATTGGCATGACTCACAGAGCTGCTTCATTTCCCTTCACAGACTCTTGCTTGGGTCAGTTTTCATTATGTAGCTTGTCTTCCTCTCCCTGGCCTCTCCAGGCAGCTGAAGTTTCATGATAAAAGCAACACAATCCCTCTACTAGGCTCCAAATTGGACTTTCCTGATAGAAGAGACACCAGTGCTATCATTCAGACACCAGTCCCTGCCTCAAGTCTTTTGACTTCTTAGCAAACTTTAACTCTCACCACTTTGGCAGAACGGTGATGCTGTGTGTTCTTCTAGGACCTATTTATGTGGGTTCTGCTACTTCAAAACCAAGCAGTAGAAAGCGGTTGACAGGTACTTTTTCTTACGGATGTTTATGTATAAAGATACAGCTGACATTGAGCATGATGCTTTCTCAAAGATATCTGCATCTAGTTGAGATTTCACCGAAATCAGCACTCTTGGTAATCAAGATGAAATCCATCTAGTGGTTAAATAATTATTTAGATGCCACAATATTTCCCATTCCCTCTGTTATTACAGATTGTTAACATGGCTTTCACATTTAACGTTGGTCCCTTGAGAATTTTGATTGCTCAAGTTGGATGTAGTTGAAAAGCAAATCTCCAAGTAAAGGTTCTGTGACTCAGTAAAGGTCTCCCAGAGTCCTTGCTCCTCTAGTATTTCTCTGCCTGGATGCTTTGATTTCCTGATCTATGACAATCATATACTTTATATAACAACTATAGATTGGACACCAGGATGAAATCTTTGCCTGACTTTTGTTATGTACCAGTAAAACCAGAGGTCTAGATTTATACCTATAAAGAAAAAAAAAATTAGCCATACCTCAGACAAGAAAGAAATACCGAGCTACTTGAAAAAATCACAAATCAAATCCAAACAAAACAGTCATTCCAGGCTTCAAGTTATCTGCTTGTAGTATTATGTTGAAAATCTAATTAATGGGAACAATAACTTTCTCATTATTTTCTACAGCTTTCAATTGTACAATAAGCAGGTTGATAATGAGTATGCCAATGGCTATTGTCATAATAAATTCACTCATATAAAATCTTTCTTTTGTGGGAATAAAATTTAAAAAGCGATAATATTGATAAAAGATAAAAATACACATACTTGTAGTGTTTTCCCTTGGTAGATCTCTATGTACTCACAAGAAGGAGATTATTCATTCTTATCCTTGTTTTCTGCAGGTAGGAACATAAAGGACATGTCTATGCTGTAATCACCATGCATAGCTACTCTTGCCTCACATGAACCTATCCTGAGGGTAAATACAGTAAATCATTAGCTCACACATGTCTC
>JAVSBS010013742.1:28423-69184 GCA_033124195.1 Coracias cyanogaster | reverse complement strand
AGTAGTGGTCGATTTCTCGAAGCCAAGATTAGTATTAATAAAGCAGGAATGAGGTACGGGATTAACCTTTTCCATCAATCTTTATTTATTGAGTCATTAATTAGAGACATCTAATTTCCCAGGCCAATTCTGCCTGGGCGTGGGGGCTGGGGAGGAGGCAGGATGCACTTTCATCGCTGGAATGGTGATGAATTTTGCCAGGGTGGGGTTTGATGGTTAGGAATGAGCCCCTTCCTAAACCGAGCATCATTTGGGGGGGGGTGCAGCTTGAGCAGCAGGAAAAGCCCTGGAGCATCTTACAAACCCCAAATCGTGTTGTATTTATCAAGCAGAGTGGCAACCCTATATTAAACCCCTGCTTTATTGTGTTAACAAGCCTGTATTGGATTTTTCTCGGCTGTGAAACCTTACACTTCCTTGGCAGCAGGATTTATTAGCAGCCAAGGCGTTGGTTTTGAACTCAAAGCAGGATTAATTTAATATTAAGTAAGAGCTGAGCGAGGCCGCTGTGGATTGAGGCGCCGATGGCGTGTGACTGGTGAGTTACACGTGGAGGTTATTAGCTGCCCTATGGGGAAAAATGAGCCAGAGCTGAATATTTATGACTTGTCTCAGCCCTGAGAGGGCTGCGGGTGGCTTGGGGACAGTGTGGGGTCAGGCAGGACAATGAGCAACAACACACATTAAAAAAAAACAAAAAAAACCAGTGAACATCCTCAGTTGGGGCAAATTTGGAAGCTGTGCTGGCCCAAGATTTGCAGGATTGGTCCCTCTCAGTGACCAGTGTCCCCAGGACTGCAGATCTATCCTGCAGTGTGTGATGGTGCTGAAGGGCTGGCTGATGCTGGGGTTCATTTAGCCCCAGGGTGAGGGTGTGGTGCTGGTGCTGGGGTGTTTCCCTCCCTGTAAGCCAAGCTGAATTCTTGCTCTGGTTTTGTGCATGTCTCCATTGAGTGATCTGGGTGCTGTCTTTTGGGGGAGGAAAGGGTTGCAGCATCCCCCACAAAGCAGTTGGGATGCAGGGCTGCTTCAGGGATGGCTTCTCCTTTGGGTGGGACCCGCTGCTCCCGGCTCCCAAACGGGCAGCAGATTATTCCCAGTATTTTGTTCCAGGAAATCAAAGTGAAACGTTGCTATTTGTTTCTTGGAACAGGGAGGAAAAGAGCTTTTTCAGGGGATATTTTATATATTGGTAGACCTTCTTGCTCTCGACAACTCCCTGAAAGGAGGTTAGAGCCAGCTCGAGTTGGACTCTTCTCCCAAGGAACAGGCAAGGCGACAAGGGAAAAGGGCCTCAGGTTGCACTAGGGCAGATTTAGGTTGGACACAAGGAGTAACTTGTTCCCCAAAAGGTTTGTCAAAGGCTGGCCCAGGCTGCCCAGGGGCAGTGGTGGATTACCCATCCCTGGAGGGGTTCCAAAGCCATGGAGATGTGGTGCTGAGGGACGTGGTTCAGTGGTGACCTGGCAGTGGGTTAGGCTTGATGACCTTAAAGGTCTCCTCCAACCCAAATGATTCCATGGTTCTATGACACAATTAATATCCCCCATCTAAACAAAACAAACAGGTTTTTAGGAGCCTGGTGGCACCATCAAGGCAGGCAGAGCTTGGGGCAAAGTGGGCAGAGGGGAGTTTGCTCCTGTTCAAGCTCTTCCCTTGCTTTTCCAGCTGCGACTCAAATCTGGTAGCACCTGGGGGAGCCCCAGGAGGGAGCAAAATCCAAAAGCCTTTAACATGCTTAGCAGAAAGAAGAGCTTGGGAATTTTTTTTTGTTATTTTATTCCTCAGTGTATGTATCATCAAGCAGCGTTCCCGCTACCTGCAGCGTGCCTGTAAGCACCCGGGAGTTGAAAATACGTTTCCTGAGCTTATCCAGGGTATTTTTAGCCCTGACGCACCCACCAGCCCCGTAACGGGTTCTTTTTGCTCTTGAGTGCATCAGTTGTGTTGTGCCAGAGCTGGGGGTCAGAGGGACTGGCAGCGAGGGGGGGACATGGTGGTTGTGATGCCATGGCTGAGAAGCAGCCTTGGCTCTTCATTACCTGCTGCTAATTACTGCCAGGAGAGGGAGTGGGGGTATGCTGCAGCATCCGGGCAGTCTAGAGTTATGTAAATCTATGCGTGCAGAGCAGCCAATGGGGGAGCACCGTGATTTGCATCCAGGCGTGCTGATTAGCGAATCCCTGGTTGTGGGTTAATTAACCAGAGGGGTCGATGGCTTGCAGGAGGATTTAATTCACGGTGTCATGTCCTCCATCACCTACACTTGAGCATGGCCATGGCTGCGCCTTCTCCAGCCCTGGGCTGGGTATGAAGCTGGGTGCCACCAGCGGCCTTGGGGATGAGGAGACAACCCAGCTATGTGGCACTGGTTGAGCACCCAGCTTTGGGTGCGGGTCCCTGCAGGTGAGGTGGCCTCACTGAAGGTGACACAACCCCATGCAGAGCTGTGTTGGGGGCAGGGAGTGACAAGCTCCAACTTGTCGCATGCCGTGTCCCCACTTGGGATGGGCTATTTTGGTGAGAAGGGGCCTTGGTGAGCTGACCTGGCTCATACAGAATAATTTTGGTTGGAAAAGACCTTTAAGATCAAGTCCAACCGTTAACCTGACACCGCCAAGCCCACCACTAAACCATATCCCTCAGCACCACATGGCTTTGAAACCCCCCCATCCAGGCAGAGGTGAGGTTTTCTTATAGTGGGATTTTTTCCTTAATTAATTAAAATATGAGGAAGGGTGTTAACTTTTTTTACGAGCCTCTTGCTGTGTGGAAGGCCTTTTTGTAGCAGCTGGAGAAGCAACTCTAAAAGCAGCTGGAGAGGACTTGCTTTAGTTTTTATTTTTATTTCTTTGGGAGAGCGATTTTAAGAAAATACCTCATTCCCCTTTTTTCCCTGGAGCTTTTTTCGGTCCAACCCTACAGCTTTCATTTCCAAAGCCCTTTCCTCCTTTACTTTTTCCTTTGGAGCCTGAAATAAAGTATTTCCCAATTAATAATAAAAAAGGGGCTGGGGAAAGGGGCTTCTGAAAATAGAGATAACGGGTTTACGTTGGTTCTCTTACTGGAAGTGATCAAAAGGACTTGGCGAAGGGACCTTGAAGGTCCATCGCTTTGGTCTGAGGTTGCTTCCAACAGCTCTTATCTTGGCGTGGTGGAGATGAGGAGCCCCACTTAATTATAGTCCCCCTTCTCTATGGAAATGACACAACTGGGTGGGGGGTTTGCAGGGATGAGATGTGAGCATTGGCTCTGGCCAGGCAAGGCGGGTCCCATCCCCATGCCAGGTTTTGGGGCAGTGATGAAACATGGGTGGTGTTGGATGGGGGTTCTCATCGGGGGACTCAGCCGATGTGGAAACGTGGGCACAGCACCTCTCTAACCCTTGCAAAGCTCTTGCTTGGCTTTTCACGCAGAAGCTTCTTGTTGGTGTTTTGGAGCAGGGGGACGTGGCGTCAGGATGGGGACCATGTGCTTTCTGCCACACTGCATGGCCGTGTCTATGTGTTCTCTCACAGGTGGCAGCCTCTCCAAGCAGGACTGGACCATCCAGTGGCCCACAACAGAGCCAGGGAAGGAGAACAGCCCCGGGTGCCAGCCCGAGCCGGGGCAGTGGGGCAGGACGCACCTCTCGCAGAGCCCCAGGGTCCAACCCAAATGCGGGCAGCATCACTGCCACGCCAGCTCACTCCATGGACCCATGTACACCCATGTGGACCGGCTGACCGTGGAGGGTCACCCAGGGCTGTGCCCACCTGTGGAGTCTGGCCACCGCTCCCTGCCGCCCTCCCCGCGCCAGCGCCACGTTGCCCACACCCCTCCGCGGACCCCCAACATCGTGACCACCATGACGCCGCCGGGCACGCCGCCAGTACGACGGAGGAATAAACTGAAGCCGCCCGGGACCCCCCCGCCCTCGTCACGAAAATTGATCCATCTTATCCCTGGCTTCACCGCTCTGCACCGGAGCAAGTCCCATGAGTTCCAGCTGGGACATCGCGTGGACGAGGCACACACCCCCAAGTAAGTGGGTGCCCTGGGGTGTCGGTGCATGGTGGGGTGATGAACCCCATCCCAGCTCCTTTGGAAACGTGCTAAATGTTGGGCTGTGATTTTTTTTTTTTTTTTTAAGCTTTGAGGTAGAAAAGCCCTTTCCAGCTCTAGCAGGCAAGCAGTAGAGATGCTGCTGAGCCCATGTCTAGTTTGCTCTCCTGGGACCATCTTGGGAGCGTGGGGTGGGTGGGGAGCACCCAGAGCCTCCAGGGCTGCTGCTAGGCAAAGTCCCAGTGTACCAGAGTGTGGCATGGGTGGGTTGGGTGGTGGGATTTGGCAGCTGCGGTGTGGGGATTCACAACCTGGCTGGAAGAGCTGTGTGTGTGCGCAAGCGCAGGCAAGAGCAAGGTGGAGGAATCATCTTTCAGCTGAAACATGGATATACGGATATATAGAAAGCCTTAGAGATGTAACACTTCATATTCTAAGGACCTTCCCAGTATCTTTGGTCCCTGGTGGTGTTTGTGAAGGCTCCTCAGTCTCTGGCCATGCCATGGCTCTTTCCTGCTCTTGCTCTGCGGCTCTGGTGCCGGCAGAGGCTGCTGCTGTGCAGGGAATGGGCTCCCCAGCACCACCACGCTTCCTCTCCATCTCCTTCGGACCCTTTGGGTGTTGTGCTCAGAAAGCCCTTCTGCTGCCTTGGTGTGGGGTGCTGGAGAGGACTACCTTGGGGGCATAATCTCTCCTTCCTGTCAGGATGGAACGTGGTTGGTGCCTGCTAGGCTCCTAAAACAGGAGCCTCCGGGACAAACTGGCACAAATCTGGGGTTCTTAATAAAAAAGATCATGCCAGAAACCTGGATGGAGCCCAGTGAGGGATGTGGTGGGCGCAGGGGAAAGCCCAAGGTACCCTGGCACAGCAGTGCCTGGCTCCAGAGGCAGCTGTGATGCTTGGTCAGCTTGGGTTGGGGCATGTGAGGGGTTAAAATCTGCTGCCTGCTGCCAGACCCTGATGACCACTGTTGGTGCAGGAGGAGACTGCAGAGGGTTTGGGGTGCCAGATGTACCAGTGGCCACAGCATCGCAGTGTCGCGTGTTTCCCCATCGTGTCCCCAAGGCTGTGGCAGCTGTGGGGCTGCAGTCGGTTGTTGCACAAAGTGAGAGCCATCATTCTTCTCCCCCACCCTGGGAGCTTGCCATCTCTAGAGGCTTTTAGCTTTTGGAAATTAATTTATTCCAGCTGGATAATGCCTCCTGGAAGGCCACCCTGCCCCTTGTGCTTAGACACGGGAAAGTGGTATTTACTTTGGTCCATCCCCAGTGAGCATCCCCGTGTTTGCAGGAGCGGAGCCTTGGCGAGCAGCCTGGCTTCTCTCCTGCTTTTATTCACATTTCAGTGTCTGATCCAAGCTCTACCCTCAGCTAATGGAGTGGCCCTCACTGAGGGCAAAACCTGCTTTTGGATCCCTACTGTGGTCATCACAAGCTCCAGGTCACCCTGACATGTATCTAGGGTGAGGTTTGGATGTGGGGATCTGGACCTCACTCCAGCAAACCCTTCAGGCAGTGATTCCTTGAGCCAGCCAGGGATGGGATTTCTTGACTTCCTTGCCAGGGAAAAGAGCAGGGAAGGGTGTGGAGAAGGAAATCCCAAATGGTTTGCATGAACACAGTCACGTCTCCTCTTCTTTCATCACTCTCTGCCTTCCCTCGGTCCTGACCTGACTGTGTCCAGTTTGCCCAGCATCTCTGGTACTCCCCTTCCCAGTGGTGCTGAGCAACCTTAATGCATGACTAGTGAATTAAAGTTCATGGCTAGTGAATGAATAGAGGAAGGGGAGAGCCAATATTAATAGGGCTCTGTCGTGCTGGCATCCTACTGGGGGCTCATCGTGTTGGTGCGGAAGGATCCTGGCTCCCAAAAGCCTCTTGGAGAACCGGGGAGGTTAATTTTCTCTAATGGCACTTAATGATTTTTCAGGAGGCAACCACTAAATTCAGCTTGCTAATCCCATTAGTGTTTCGGGATAGTAATTAGTGCATTAAAGGGGCAGCTTCTTCTTTCCCCCCTTTTCTCTAGCAGTGGTGTGCTGGGGTTTTTTGCCTGAATGCGGTGGCTAATGCTTTGCCTGGCACAGAGAAAGTGGCTTTTTGGGGCTGTTTTCAGCTGATTCTTATTTTATGGCTGTGTCTGTCCATGCAATGAACGTGTGTTGTAGGGTTGTTTGGGTTTCTTTAAATGTCATCGCTTCTGCTGTGTCCGAGCCCTCTGTGCTCTCTGCAAAAGGGAGGTTTCTTCTTGACCTCAGACACAAAATGGGGCTCACCCCTAAAAAGTGATTTCACACCTTCTCTGATCAACTCTTCCTGGTTCTAGCTGTGCCAGGGGGATCTTGGTTTGCTTCTGATTGTGACTTTGTTCCCTGTATCATGTCTCAGTGTGGAAGAAGGTGCTAGACCTGGAGAGCTGATAGTCTGGGGACCCCAAGTGCCAGGTGGGGTCTCCTGGGGTGGTTTTGGGTCTAGATTTACCCCCATACTGCCTCTTTGGAGACCACTCTGTGGTGAGACCCATCTGAAACCCTCCCAAGAGGGAGGCTGGTGTCCCTCAGACCCATTTATCTCCTCACCTGACATGTCCCATCACAGGATGGGGTGAAATAACTCCAGGGAGCCAGGGATGCCCTTGGCAAAGCAAAAAGCTCTCCCTCCGTGAGCTGCAGATCCGTATTGATGGAGGAGGCTGTCAGGGCACTCTGGAGCTGCCCCCACGGATTTTTTTCCATCTAAGTTCAGGCACGAAATTAAACAACACCATATATTTGGGATAGCAGTAGCAGTGCCCAGGTCCTCTCTGAAGCAAGGTCACCATGTACCACTTGACTCTTGATGACAGCTCGTAAATTTGCTTGTGTTTTGTGTTTCAGAGCTTATTTCTGTGGTTTGATCCTTTGTTTTTGTACTCCAAGACCTTCTGAAGCAGGGGTTAATTTTTTTTGAGCTTACAGCCTCAGATTTTCCTGCATGGAGCCTCCAGCTGTTGACCGTAACTCTGGGGTATGGAACATTACTCCTAAAAAGATCCCTTGGCTTCCATAAATCCACAATCCATAAACATCTCCTGAGTGGTCTTGAAACGGAAACAAAACATTTAGAGTGGTTGATAATATAATGCCCATTTAATACCTCATGAATTCCACGGGCCATTTAAATCTTTCATGGATAGTTAATGATTATTCATCAGCAAGAAGTCAGGAGGAAAAAAAAAAACAAACTCTTGATTGGAAGGTCTTAAAAATACATTAGTTGGGGAGGAAAAGTCAAGCTGGTTAAGAGCAAGCTCAAGTGTGTCAACTCTTGGAAGGGCGTGTATGAAAATAGTCCTCTGGAGCAAGATCTGTGTCCCGCTCCAAAGCAGTGCTTGGGTGGTCTTCATCCTTAGAACCTTGTGAAGGGGAGGTGAGCCCAAAACCTCACCTGCTTCCCAGTTGTGGTTCCTTTTGCCACACTGGTGTCTGGCCAAATTCATGAGCTCCATGGCCTTCAAATAATAGCCTCTGGCAAGCAGCTGGGGAGGGAGCATCTGAGCATATTGATGGTGAATTAAAGCAGTGTGACCTGACAGAGCTGAGCCCTGGATGAAATGGTGAATGCTCTTGAGGGTTAACATGAAGCAGCTGCTGGAGAGGACGTGCAGTTTCATGGTGTACCTAGGTCAGGTTTGGGCTGGGAGGAGGAGCCTCCAGCTCAAGGCAGCTTTATTTTGGGTACATTTTCAATGAGGTCTCTTTATCCTGTATTGCTGCAATCACATTCAAGGCGTGGATGCAGATAGGGTTTGGTGTTCTGGTGGAAAAGTCCAAAGCCTTATGATAGTTGACTTCCTTGCCTTTAGCCTTGTTGGCATTGAGGTTGTGTTTTGGTTTTCAAAATCGAGATGAGGATATCCTGGATGGATGAAGTCAGATGTGAAGTTCTGATCTGGTGATAGAGCACACACCATCTTCTTTTCCTTTTCCCTTGTATTATTTCCAACCATAAACCAACTCTAACTTGATGCTTTCTCCATTGTGGGTGCTTTTCTCCATCCCATGTAACAGAGAAACCCCTGAGAACAGGGTATCTCCTGCTACACTTGTCCAAGTCTAGAGCAGGATCCTGCTTGGGGCATCTAGGCAGAGAGGTGAAAGACCAAGTCATGGACTTGTGGAAACCTAGGACCAGTGGTCCTCTCCACCATCCCCACCACACGCTGTTCCGCATCGAAGCTTAAATGCTTAATCATCTAAGCCTTAAATGCTACTGAGTGATAGGTCATTTATTCTGCTGCTCTGCAACCTTTATAATAATGATGTTTCCCCTTGTATCAATTCCAATCAACACTTCTACCAGGTAGATCAATTATTTGATATTCTGCGTGGGCTGGATTTGACGGAGCGGCATCAAGATCGCTCTTGTGCCTGGTGTCTCTCTGACCTTTCCCAGGCTTGGAAAGGCAGGTGGGCTTTCGGTGTTGGGGATGAGCAAGAGATTGATGTTTACAGAGCAGGTGGATGCAGCGGGATGCTACCACCATGTGTGAATAATCCATATGCAGCATCCTCGGTGTTATTCATCCCGTGTGGGGTCTGAAAACGTAGAGACCTGCCTGGTCCTTCTGCAAGGGGGAGAGCATTGAAGTGAGGGAATTTGGAGCGTGAACCAAGCAGCCTCTCTCTCTGTGTTTCCAAATAGTCTTTCTGATTAATCTCGGTGCCTTTGATGGTGAGTTGGGACTGTGGAGCTGTGCACAGGTCCTGGATGGTCTCCAGCTCGCTTAAAGGATGCTGCACACCACGACCTGACAGTGATAGGTAGCCTCCGTAACAAACTGGCTCTCTGCTGCACTGATCCCACCGCTCTGGGCTGCGGCTCTCCTTAGGTATGTCATTAATGTTAATTACCGCCATGGTATTCCATCAAGAGGAGCAGAAGCTTTAACATGCTTGGAGGAGAAACTTTCCACCGTGTCCTTTAATGAGAAGTTGAGCCTCCTTTCGCCGCTTTGGAAGTGGAAAGCGTGATTATGAATTTAAATAAAGATTAACGTCTCAGGAGGGTTGAGAGGTAGCAAAGCTCTCCTGCTGCTGGCACTGCTGCCTCATGTGCTGCCTTCACAGTGTCCACATGGGAGGGGAGGGCATGGCAAGGGCAGGTGCTGTGGGCAACATCCCCAGGGGGTGACTAGGAGATGGACTGACTGCTGCTGGTCATGATACAAGCAGGAGGATGTGCTTGAGCTCTTCTCAGCTCTCTCTTGCAGCTGTTTCTATGCAGGAAAGACATGCAGCAGCTCCTCTGTCTTCTGCTTTGTGGTCCAAGAGGTTGGTGAGTGCATTTCATCACCATCCTGGAGGCCCCGCTGACCCACTGCTGTGGGCAGCCCAGCACCCAAGCAGGTAGCAGGTTGGCCAAGTGCTCTGGTGGCTTCCTTGGCAATAATGAAATGCAAACCAAGGCAGTAGGAAGAGCAGGCTTCCAAACAGCCATGAGACAGCTCTGACTTCTCCTTTTCAATTCAAGAGCTGCCCAAGCCCATCATGCATCAGCAACATAAGGTCCAGAGGCAGCCTGCAAGCAAATGACAGAGGAAAAATTGTCCCCCATCTCCTCTGAGATGAAAGGTTTGCAGAGCTGTAGTTACTCTAATGAACCTCTACCTCGGGGCTCTCCAGCCATGGGCAGTCCATGTTTTTCCATCGGTGTAATTTTCTGAGAATTGCCTCCCCAAAGAGCTCTTGGGGTGTGTGTGGGTGCCTGGGCCGTGTGGGTGTTGCTCTTTTCATGTAGGCAAGTGCTTGAGTTGATCACATCCTTTTTCTAAGTTGAGTTTTGCAAGCATGGAGGTGATGGTGGCTGGGAAATGGGGTCTTGTACTGATGGAGAGCTCTGTGGTCTTCAGCCCACTCATTCCTCCCCTTTGAGGCCAGGCTGAGGGAGTTGGGCTTGTTCAGCCTGGAGAAGAGAAGGCTCCAGGGAGACTACCTTGTGGCCTTGCAGGACCTCAAGGGGCCTGTCGGAAAGGTGGGGACAGACGTTTTAGCAGGGCCTGTTGGGACAGGACAGGGAGTGATGGTTTTAAACTAAAAGAGGGAGATTTAGACTAGAGAGAAGGAAGAGGTTTTTAATGCTGAGGGTGGTGAGAGCCTGGCCCAGGTTGCCCAGAGAGGTGGTCGCTGCACCATCCCTGGAACCGTTGCAGGTGAGGTTGGCCAGGGCTCTGAGCAACCTGCTCTAGTTGCAGATGTCCCTGTTCCCTGCAGGGGGGTTGGACTCCATGACCTTGGAAATTCCCTTCCCACCCAAACTGTTCTATGAGTCTATGATTTGATGGGGGAAGAAAATGCCTGGAGCTGGCCCACCTGGCTGAGGTTGTGTTGTCTAGGGAACGAGAAACCCACTTGTCTGGGTGCAAATGAGGAACACTGGGGCTCAACTGAGCTGGAAATGATTCCAGCAAAAGGACACTCACCCTCACCATTGCTGGTTGGCCCCAGCTGAAGGTGCTCATCCACCACTGCCCTTGTGCGTCCTTCAAAGCCATGTAACGGTGGAAATGATGAAAACAGAAGAGGCTTAATGAGAAACAGGATCTGCTTCAGGATCCTGGCAATTAGCTCCTGGAGCTCCTTCCAGGCAGCAGCTCTGAGCACTGTTCCTGCTGCCCTCCTGCAGAACCTCTCATCGGTGCTCAAGTCTCAGGAGGGGGGGAAGGAACCTGTTTGGCTCCAGCTCCCTTCAAAGAATCTCTGAGCTTTCTAATTTGCAGCTGTAATAAAAAGTTTTGCTTTGTGCTACGAAAAGAGAATAATTGATCAGTAAGACTTGTACCTTGAAATTCAGCTATCCAGGGAAGTGGGGACAAGCACTTGGATAAATATTTAATTATCAAGGCTTTGATATGAAGAACTTGCTTTTCCTTTGGCCCGAGGAGGAGGAGGGAGTTTGTTGCCTCTTACAGTAATGAGGAGGATAAATGTAACATCTGGTGGATATTCTCTATTTATTTATACTTTACTATTGGGTTGGTATTGCATAGAGCTTGTTCAGCTCTGGGTGTATCATGAAGAAATTTCTTCTGTTCAGGTTCAAATAATCCACTGGCTTTACCTGTGTATTTTCCCTGAACCCTGAAAGTGCTAAAGCCACCTTGCTGCAGGGGATGGAGGTGGGACAGCACCGGCTGATGATGCTCTGCCTTTATTCTCATGCATGAGAATATGCAATGAGAAATGTGCAACATGGGAACGTGGTGGGAAGAGAGCAGAACTGGCAGCTCTTCTAGCATTAAAAAAGCTGAGAGTACATTTGTAGGGTTTCCTCCTTCTTTTGGCCATTGCACATTGGTGCTGCTTGCTCAGCCTGAAGCACAGACAGCCAGAGCCTCGTGGGCTGCCGAGGCGCGGGGGAAGCATTTTACCTTTTCCTTCCTCTGATTTAATACAGAATATTGTGCAATTAGGCCAGTCAAAAGGCCATAAATCTTCTGGGCTGAATCCTGACCGATGCTGTGCACTTCAGGCTGGCAGCAGCAATCTTTAGTCCTTCGCTGAGAGCGAACTGGAATGCCGATGAGAGGAATTTTTTTTTTTTTCCCCCTCCACCTTATTTCCCTTCCTTTAAAAGAAGCACTTGTGTTGGAATTGGAGTGAGCTGGAGAGGAGCAAAGTGGTGAGTGAAACATTGCTTGGCGCAGTTGGCTGCAGGGTCAGCTCACCTGGCTGGGCTACGTTTTAAATTTAAACCTCTTCATTTTTTTATTTATTACAATAATATCAGGAAGTGATAACATATGCCTGCAGAGCAGATTGTTATTTACCCAATTTCCATCTTTTATTCAAGAAACAGGCCTGGAGAAGCTAATGCTGCTGGGGCATAGGGGCCTGGTTGGTGATTCCTCTTTGGGATGCTCTTCAGGATGGCCGTGGCTCAGCTGTAGCCCTCTCTGATGGAAAAGGACCTGGGGGTGTTGGTTGACGGCCAGCTGGAGAGGAGCCTGTGTGTGCCCGGGTGGCCAAGAAGGCCACCAGCATCCTGGCTTGGATCAGAACTAGTGTGGCCAAGAGGACCAGGGCAGGAATCATCCCCCTGGACTAGGCACTGGGGAGGCTGCCCCTCAAGTCCTGGGGTCAGGTTTGGGCCTTTTATTCCAAGAAGGACATTGAGGGGCTGGAGCGTGGCCAGGGAAGGGCAACAAAGCAGGGGAAGGGTCTAGAGCACAAGTCTGGTGAGGAGCTGCTGAGGGACCTGGGGGTGTTGAGCCTGGAGAAAAGGAGGCTCAGGGGAGACCTTCTCGCTCTCTACAACTCCCTGAAAGGAGGTTGGAGCCAGGTGGAGTTGGGCTCTTCTCCCAAGGAACAAGTGATAGGACAAGAGGAAACAGCCTCAAGTTGCACTGGGGAAGGTTAAGGTTGGACAGGAGGAACAATTTCTTGGTGAGAAGGGTTGTGAAGGGCTGTCCCAGGCTGCCCAGGGCAGTGGTGGAGTCCCCATCCCTGGAGGGGTGGAGATGTGATGCTGAGGAACATGGTTTAGTGGTGCCCTGGCAGTGCTGGGGGAGCGGCTGGACTCAATGATCCTAAAGCTCTCTTCCAAGCATAGTGATTCTGTGATTCAGTATAGATCCCCCTGTGCCCACCCTCATATTCCAACACCGGCTGGTGAGCACTCACGTTCCCAGCCCATCCTGCTCTTCCAGTCTGTGACTCACCCAGAGCTATCCCAGTTCCTTCATGCTTTTGCACAGCAAAGCTCTGCACATCCTCCCCAGGTACCTTTCTGTGAGGGACCCCATAGCATCTGTACCATCCTGCCCCACGCCGTGAACCTCCGTCAATCCCTGCTGGGCTTCACTGCAGGTAGAGCCTTGCAGGGGCTGAAAGGAGTGATGAGCCCTTTGTCCCGGGTGTCTGCTTGTGTTTTTCACTGCCGGTTGAAACCCCCTTGTTTTCCTCTGAAGCCAGTGATAAGCCTTTGACTGATTCCACTGAGCAGCCGGGGATGAGCCATTCAGGCTGGATTGACACCAAAAGGGATTTGCATGAAGCGCTTCAAACTAGCTGGGCTTTTTTTCTTCTTCTTTATTTCAAAGCCATCATCATATATTTAGCGAGTTCTTGCATGAAATTATATCCCTAATAGTTGGCATTTACCTATTTGTGTGTGGAATTGCTTCCAGAGAGCGGTGCTGACTTTCCTTAGCATCCTCATCAGAAATGAGCCCTGATGCTCTGGGAACTATGGTTCTGGGGGCTTGGGTGGGTGGGGTGCTGTCTGGTGTCCCCACTAAGGCATGCATGGGGAAGGCAATGATCAAAATGATGTGGTTTTTGTTGTTTGGGTTTTTTTGTTGTTTTTTTTTTTGTTAGGGGATGGTGTGAGGTCATGGAGTAGAGCAGGCTGATGGGGGATGCTGGGCAGGGTCCAGGAGCAGCTGGGGGGTTTGTAATGTGGGAGAACCTGTGACATCAGAAAGAGTTTGGGGGGCCGAGGGTTGTATGGGCCAAGCTCCTGCCCTATCTTGCCCTCCAGTGAGGAGTGCTTGGTGCTTCCAGAGCTGCGGAGGTTGCCCAGCTCTGCAGTCTCCTGCAGCAGGGACAGGGCTGGGACGAGCATAGAGAGGAGACCTAAGGCTCCTGGAGTGGCAAAAAAAATCGTGGGGGATGTTCAGATTTGGGGATCTGTTCTGAATCTGGTGGAGAAATGAGCTTTTATCCCTGTGGTGGCATTTTTTCTGCCATCCCTGGAGGTGGTGAGGGCTTGCCGTAGTTGCCCCAGGGTGTCTCCTAGATTTCTGGGGGGCTTCAAGCCTAGAGATGGACTGCACACATCCTCTTCACTCCCCACAAACCCTTTAAAGCCAAAATAAAAAATAACAGGTATATAATTGGCTCCCTGCTCCCCTCCCTGGCACACTGCAGCCTCCCCTGGTGCGGGCTGGAGTCTCATTTCGGTAGTTGTCCAGCTGTGACTGGAGGAAAATGGTCCTTCGTGGGAGCCTGGAAGTATCACCACCATCTAAATAGCCCCTTTGACAGTTCTGCAGAGCTGGGCCGTGCTTCCCCTTTTGCCACGTTCTTGTCCCTCAGCATCTCTGTTATAATCACCGGGATGTTTTAGGGGGGGCCTTTTCCACCCCTCCTCTTCCCCCAGCCAAGCAGCTGAGAACTTGCCAGCTTCTGGAGAGGTCTGAAATGGTGCTTGAATGGGGAGATTAGTGCAAACAATGCTCCTCAAGCATTGAAGCAAGCCTGGCTTCCATCTTGTGCTGGACTTTGCTGGTTCCTTCTGATCTGGCTGAGATTCCCACAGCAAGGTCCAGCCTGGCCCCTCACTTCCAGGAGCAGGAAGTCTGCTGTTGTCTCTAGGCTTTATCCCTATGGAAAATTGAATTAAGTTGATGCTCTTCCTTGTTTTTTAGAAAAATATCACCTTTTTTACCTCTACTGTCCATGCCAGGCTTGGGAGGGTGGTGAGGGGGTGATGCCCAGTGGAACCTGGCACGGAGGAGGGGGCTCCTCCTGCCCCCGAGATGTGGGGTCTGGGCACTCTGGGCTATGCTGGGGGGGCTTGGGGCTGGGAGGACCATGATGCATTCCCAGCAAACGCTTTTTCCTTACCTTGTACAATGCTGGCTTCGAGGGAAAATGGAAATGTTGGCCTGAGATGGATGAAATCACTCCAGGATATTGGAAGTTGAGGCCAGTGGTGTCCTGTTGGTAGGTCATGGGGCGGTGTGGGGCTGTGAGGTATCATCCCTCTCTTGGTACTCCTTCTGTGGGCTTGGATGAGCATGGGTGGATCAGGAGCATGGAGCAATCTGAATGGTTGAGCTTGATGACCTTAAGGGTCTTTTCTGACCTAAAGGATTCTACAAAATAGCGTTCCCAAAAATGCCTCTTGTGAAGCCCCTGAGGAGGACATCCTGATGGGTGAGGAGATGCTCTCCACTGGGATGGTGATTGCCATGCTGGTCTGGAGGAGGACCACAGTGTTAGACCAAGGGGAGCCATCCCATTTTCCCTCTGGGATGCACAGTGTAAACAGGGAGATGTAGGAGGCTGGGGTGACGTGGACTGTGATCACCTTGCAGCAGCAAGTCCCTTATGCGGTGTCCATGGCTGGCCTCATCCTGCACCCAAGCTCTGAAGCTCATGCAGCACCCTTTTTTGACCCTCTTTTTGCACAAGCAGCCCCAAATGGGGCTTGTTTTGCACAGCAGGAGAGGTTTGCTTCATGCCCTGCTATCACCCCAAGTGCCTTGTCCCCAGATTAGCGATTGTGGCCTTGGACCCACTTTGGGGTGGCTGAGAGGAGTTTGCAGAGAAGCAGAGGAACTGTGTCACCTCTTGAGATATCTTTGTAGCTTGTTGTTTGTGGCCTTTGCCGCTTGCAGGACTTGTCCTCCTCCAGCTTTTGGGTTATTTGTTGCTTCTCCCTTCCTCCTCATTGCCTTTGCTGAAGGACAAGGTTGGGGTTTGCTCCTTGGATGCATCACCCAACCATACATGGCTGGGGACAAAGCCAGAGGCAAGCCAGCAAGGAGAGAGCTGTGTCCTCTGCAGCCTGGCCGTGTGCTTGCCTTGGCCCTACAGATTTTTTCTGTCCCCAGACCAGTACCCCAGCACCCCAGGGACACCTTGGGGGGGATCCCTCACAGCTGGGACACCGCTGTCCCCAGTGTTGTGGAGCTTACCATGGGTGAAGATGCTTCTACTGCAGCCTCCCACTTCTCTTCAGGCTTTGGTCCCTGCTCCTCCTCCTTTGGGACAGGGAAAAGGGTCAAGACCATGATGAGGCAGGCAGCCAGCCCTCACCAGTCATCCAGCTGGATCATGATGCTTGTGTGTATTTTTTTTTTTTTCCTGAAGAAGCAAGGAGAGAGAAAAATCTCTCTCTGTCCAGAATCACTCATCCTTCCTCATAATGAGAGCTGTCACCAGCCCCGCTTGGCGAGGAAATGATGCTCGTGGTAAATATTTGGTCTGGAACTGATTTATGGGTGGAAAAAAATGAGATTAGTGGCTAATCACTGTGTTGCAGGAGGCACTTTGGGCCGAGTGCCGGGGCCGAGCTCACGGGAAGCTGGGGTTATGTCCATGCCGGGGGCTTCAGCAGAGATGCCGTGATTGTGCCGCTTGGTTGGGATCAGGTGGTGGTGATGGAGGGATTGGCCCAGCTCTGGAGGCCACCAAGCTTCTCCTCACCTTGATGCTTTGCAGATCTGCTTTAAGGTCTGGGTGTTTAGAGTCAGGGGCAGCTCAGATCCCCTTGGCAGGGCAAACATCAGCCATGGGGCTGCCGGTGCATCAGACCCCATGGGCTCCAAGCCAGGTTGTGCTGTTGGCACTGGCTGGAGGCAACCATCCACCCCATCTTTGAGCCCAGCGCACCCAAAGAAGTCATTACAGCCACCACTGAGGCAGAAGCAGCTTTTCCTGTGTGAGGAAACAATTAGCTTATTAGAGGGCAGTTTAATTTTCTTCTGCTAAAGCAGGCTGACGAGCGCAGTGTGGTCATTTCCTACCGACTGGCCTGGCCAGATGCCTCTGGGTGTTGGTGGGACCTGGGGCACTGGGAGATGCATGACCCCGGGGAGGGTGGCTCCTGTGGGTGTTTGCAGGAAAGCAGCTGTTGGAGCTGTTGTCCCTCAGGGGTCTGTACTGGAACCAGCACTGTTTGACATCTTCTTCAATGACATAGTGGGATTGAGAACATCCTCAGCAAGTTTGTAGATGACACAAAGCTGAGTGGTGCAGTTGACATGCCTGAGGGTTGGGATTGATCCAGAGGGACCTGGACAAGCTGGAGAAGTGGGTCTATGTGAACTTCATGAGGCCCAACATGGCCAAGTGCAAAGCCCTGAATGTGGAGTGAGGCAACCCCGGGTATCAGCACAGGGTGGGGATGAAGGGCTGGAGAGCAGCTGTGTGGAGAAGGTCTTGGGGGTGCTGGCAGGTGAGGAGCTGGAGCTGAACTGGCACTGTGCGCTCACAGCCCAGCAGCCAATGTCCTCCTGGGCTGCATCCCCAGCAGTGTGGGCAGCAGGGCAAGGGAGGGGATCCTGCCCCTCTGCTCTACTCTGGGGAGACCCCCCTGCAGTGCTGGGACCAGCTCTGGAGTCCTCAGCACAGCAGAGACATGGACCTAGTGGAGGGGGGCCAGCAGGTCCCCAAAAGGACTGAGCTGCCTTTCCTGGAGACTGCTTTGGAGCAGGACAGACGATGGTCATCTTGACCTTGTGCTATTGCAGTGTGGCCGAGGTGGGAGCGGCTGACTCAGTGAGGCTTCCCAGTGCCAGAAACCTGCATCCCAGCCCCTGAGAGATGTCAATGTCTGTCTACAAATCTTTCAGGTTTATGGGCTGCTTTGGGTCCATCTGAGCCATCCAAATGATGTCCTGTCCTTGACATAGTGCAAGGTGGGCAGCAAAATGGGCCGATAAGTGAGGGATGGGTGTTTTGCACCTCCTTTCTCTGCAGCTTTTAGTTTCTGAGTGCTTAGGCTTGTCCACACCATGGTCCTGTACCTTGGTGAGATGTTCCCTGGGTTTCTGTTGGGGGCCCATCACACCATCTGCTGCAGACCACCACTTGGTTGTACTCAATTCAACTGCTTGCCCTTACAGTGGGTGTAGGTGACATTAAAATTGGAGCAGGTGCTGCAGAATGATCAGTGCTGGTGCCTTGCTCCTGGTGAGAAGGATCTGAGACCAGTGCTGTCATGGTGCATGGACAGCAGCATCTCTTGAGCTTAGCAGCATCTCTGTGTGATGGCTGTCTCAGAGAGCAAGCCTTAGCCCATGCTAGCAGCTTCTGAGCTGGTGTAAAAATGGGCAGAGCAGCACGTCCAGCCCGCCTGGCCCCAAACAGGACAATACCATTACCTGGGGTCTTGTGAGAAGATGTTTATGGACTTGGACGCTACCACAAATTCACCTCTTAACCATTGGGTGTGGTCCATGCAGTCAGGTTTGTGTTAGAAGTCTCTTGGGCTGGGACTCTGAGGGGTGATGCAGCCCCAGGGAGGGCTGGTGCGGGTAGTAGGTGGTTTTGGGGATATGATGAGGCCAGCAAGGTTGGTGATGGTGGGGCTTTTGGACCAACAGCACCTTCTCAGCCAGGTTTTGTGGGATGCAGAGCTCTCGAATGCAATGTGTTCCTTAATGAAAATTGCCTTTTTCTGATGATGGGGAGGGATTGAAAGTTCTTGGAGGGAAATTGGTGTAATTATCACCGAAGCTCATGGGCTGGTGTGACACCTCCCTGTGTCAGCAGCTGTTCCATGTGTTCCACCAGCCCTTCCGTGCATTGCTCCCTCTTCCCCAGCTAAGAGTAAATCCCTCCCCACTTTCTTCTCCTTCACTTTTCTTGCCTTTTCTTTTTTTCCTCCTTCTTCCTTCCAGAGTCAAGAAGAAGAACAAGCCCTTGAACCTCAAGATCCACAACAGTGTGGGAAGCTGTGAGAACATCCCTGCGCAGCGCTCCCCACTCCTCTCTGAGCGCTCCCTGCGCTCCTTCTTTGTGGGGTACCCACCTTTCCTCCCCTCCACCCCTCCTGTCCACACTGAAGCCACCTTCTCGGCAAGTAAGTCCTAGTGCCACCTCCTGCCCAAGTCTCCCTTCTGTGGGGTAGGTGATGGCTGATGCCAAGCAGAGGATGTGGGAAACTTGGGGCATCCAGGTGTGTGTTGATGGGCTGGAGGATGTTGGCTGAGTGTTGTACAATGAGCACAGCCCTTGTGTTTGGAGATATGTGGGTGCTTCTGAGTGGAAAAGGACCTTGGGGTGTTGGTCAACAGTCAGCTGGAGAGCAGCCAGCATGTGCCCAGGTGGCCAAGAAGGCCACCAGCATCCTGGCTTGTGTCAGCACATGTGTGGCCAGCAGGACCAGGGCAGGGATCGTCCCCTTGGACTGGGCACTGGGGAGGCCCAACCTTGAATCCTGGGGTCAGTTTTGGACCCCTCACTCCCAGAAGGACGTTGTGGGGCTGGAGCGTGTCCAGAGAAGGGCAACGAAGCTGGGGAAGGGTCTAGAGCACAAGTTTAGTGAGGAGCAGCTGAGGGACCTGGGGGTGTTGAGCCTGGAGAAAAGGAGGCTCAGGGAGACCTTGCTCCCAACAACTCCCTGAAAGGAGGTTGGAGCCAGGTGGGTTTGGGCTCTTCTCCCAAGGAACAAGTGATGGGACAAGAGGAAACAGCCTCAAGTTGCACCAGGGAAGGTTTAGGTTGGACAGGAGGAACAATTTCTTGGTGGGAAGGGTTGTGAAGGGCTGTCCCAGGCTGCCCAGGGCAGTGGTGGAGTCCCTATCCCTGGAGGGGTTTCCAAGCTGTGGAGATGTGCTGCTGAGGGACAGTGCTGGGGGAATGGTTGGACTCGATGATCTGAAAGGCCTTTTCCAACCAAAATGATTATATGAAATATAAGCCTGGAAACTTGATTCTCTATATCTGTACATATGCAAACACACTGTCCTGTTGAATATTGAGTTTATTTAAACAGATGTGTTCCCGTATCACAATGACACAGGTGCAGGAGGGGGGCTACCAGCACTTGGAAAAGCCACCAGCCTTTCTGTGCTGGTGGTGACGCTGGCTGGCTGTCACTAGAGAGTGACTTCTCCAAGGGCTCCTTTGTACACCCACGTGTGGTGTTACCTTGGTGCAAAGAGGCTGTTTCTGAGACCTCTCCGATGCGAAGTCTGTGGTGAAGCTGGCCAAGATGCAGACAGGTCTGGTGCAAACCCCTTGATCCCAGCAGCCGGCCCCCAGTGCCAGTGGTAGGGGACTCAGTGGGTGGGTTTGGTCGAGGAGCTCACGCAGGATGTTGCTGCTGGCTGGATAGAAACAGCCTGACCCATATTTCCCAGTCGCAGATTGGTACTCTGATTTAATTCTGCTGGAATTGAAGCTTTTATAAGCCAGGCATGACTCCCAGGCTAAACAAAACCCTCCCAGAAAACGCGTGGAAGCTGCTGGGAGCAGTTTGCACGCCAAGAACTGTGGTGGGGAGGGTGAGCTCTCCTTGCCTCTTGTTGCTCAGCTAAAAGCTTCCTCCAGCTCCATGTCCAGGCTGGTTTTCTGCCACCTTCTCCTCCCCAGACATTTCCCTTGTGTGCTTTTCCCAAAATGTGGTCTTTGGCTCGTTTTGGGTTCTTCCAGTTGTTCTTACTGCACTGGAATGGTTTCACCAACCACTCCGAGAACCAGTTTGCAGGCTCTGGGTGCTGGTGTGATGGGACAACTCCTTCCCCTTGCTCATGTCCCCACAGCTGTGCCTCTCCCAGCCCTCTGCAAGGTGAAAACCTCATGATTCCATCCCTTTTTTTTTTTTTAAATACCAATCGGCTGCTGTTTAGGATTGTTGAAGGGCCACTGAGCCATTTCTGGCATCATTTTTCTCCAGTTTCTTTGGCTTTGGGGATGGTGGGACCTGGCAGGAGTTCTGTGGGCAGGTGATGTTATTTCTAGAGATCTCCAACTACCTGATTCTTGCTGGGACAAGACTTGCCTGCAGTGAGCGGTATTTTTGCATTGCTCTTTCTCCTGTGGCATTGTCCAAGTTCAACATGCAACCCAGAACAGTGAGGGCTAACAGACTGGAAACCAAGAAACAAAACCCATTCTCAGCAAGTCCTCGCTGTGTCCGCTTGCATTAGGTTTCCTCACGCATCAACCTTGGATTACATCCCGTGGTGTGATAACCTGATGTAATGTGGCATCGAAGGAGCGTGATGCAATGAGAAGTGATGGGCTATCAAGTGACTAACGCTGCTGGAGAGGTGTCTATTCTCATTTCCCACAGCCCTCCAACTTTCTTGGCTTCTGTGAGTGTCTGTTATGTGGGCTAGACGCGGAGAGAGGGGCTTGGTGGCACCAGTCCCTGTTGAGAGCTTTTAGCATCAGTGAAACCATTTGGTCCTTGCAGTATTAGCATCCATGCACTGTGACCCTCACTCCTGGGGACCTGTGGGGAAAATTTGATGCAAAGCAAAAAAAATCCCAGGAGACTGTAGTTTTTAAAGCTGTCTTGTGTTTCTGCATCGCTTCTGTACTGGTGGCCTCGTTCTCAAGCTGCATCCTGGGTTTCTTTCTGCTTCCACGTTTGCTTTTGGGTTGGTGACCCTGTGGGAAGAGTGACCACATCCTACTCATAGCAGCCAGGTGCTGAGCATGGCTCTGCAGGGAGAAAGATGGGGTTTAGTGGAGCTTGACACCAGGGACCTTGTGGGAGAAGAGGAGTTATGCCAAGCGGTGCAGGGGTGTTTATTTGTGGTGAGGAGTAGATGTCTCGGCAGTGTTCCCCATGCCCCGTGTTGCCATTACGGGACCTGGGTGCTTTGTGTGTCCTCAAGTCCCCTGCTCACCTCTTGCTGCTGTTCTTGCTGGCCCAAAGTACCAGGGCTTGTAAGTCCTATGAGAAGCCCTGATCATGTTGTGGGGGGACTCGCTTCACCCCATCTCCTGAGGTGCCTGGTTGCAATGGGTTTCCCACAGCTGGATGAGCTCCATGGGGCTCACCAAGGGTGTAGGCCATTGCTTCATGCCCACTCCAGATCTCAAGGACCTCCCTGTGCCCATCTTTGAGGCACAGCCGTGGTTTGGCAGCCAAATTCTCCACAATATCCCACCCCTATGAGCACGGGTGCTTAAGCTTTTAAAAATGAAAATCCCTTTTTCTGTCGTGGGATCAGCACAGCAGCGCCTGGTACGCTGGGGATGGATGTGGAATTACTTCCGTAAGTGCCGAAACCAAACAATGTTGTTGTTGTTGGATTGAGATGCAGGTGAAGAGCCCGGTGAGCCCTTGGCAAGCCTCTTCTCTCCCTGGCTGTCTCTTGATGATCTTCCAACAGCCGGCACGTCTTGCTGCTCGTGGCAGGAGCATGCTCCCAGCTGAATCATCTCTGGTCCTGATCGGATGCGAGTTTGGATGCTTCTCTCTTCTTTTTAGCAGCTGTTTTGCCTTGATGGGAATAGATTTTCACAGACATGGAGCGAGAGCTGGCAGCGAGCTGTGGAAGGAGCCTTTCTCCTGCAGCATAAATCTTGCTGCAGGGGTGAAGTCCCCTTCACGCAGAGCCAGGATCTCCATGAATTTTGGTTTTGAATTGATTTTTTCCTTAAGTCCTTGAAGGGGAAGCAGAAAGGGGGGAAGTAAAGAATTTTGGGGTGATCTTCAACTCTAGCTTGACCCTGAAATAGCCCTGATCTGTGGCTGAGGGACAGAAAATGGTTTTTCTGTCTGCATCCAAGACTCTTCGTTGGTGCATCTGGTCACTCCTGGTGAACAAGTGATCTCCAGAGACGTGTTGTCACTTTGAAATAGGATTTAGGACTCAACACCTTGAGAGTTGGCTACAAGCACCCAGAGATCAGGTTGGATATTCTCCTTTTTATTGTAAAGACTCATGTCTAGTAGGTCCTGTTTGCATCTCCATTACTTGGGTGCCCTGGAGATGTCTGCCATTGCCCCCAAGCTGTCCCTTCTGCCTGCTCTGTCCCTTCTGCCTGCTCTCTCCCTGCTGCCAGGCCAACCTGTCACCATGCACACCCAGATCAGGTCCCCTGCTCAGTCAGCTCCAGGATGGGCCACCAATGTTGTTTCCATCCTGGAAGATTTAGAACAACAGGAGGAGGAAGGGAAGGACAAGAAAAGGCTGTGTGTGACTTTGCTGTGCTAGGACAGAAAAAGGAGCACTTGGGCACGTGGCTGTGTGAGGAATGTCCTCACCACTGCCCTTCCTCCAGCTGATGTCCAGCCTTGCAGAAGGAAAGGAGCAGCTGATGCAACTCAACCCAAGACCTTGTGTGTACCAGGAGAGGAAAAAACATCACCTATCTCCAGTGGCCTACAAACTGAAGGCTCATGTAAGGCTTCTTCATGCAGGAACATCTCTGAAGACCTTCCTGCAGCACAGAGCAGAGATGCTCTTTCTGTGGCCTGGGAGCGAGATGAGCCATGGAGCATCCCCTGGTATGTGGAGCTATGAGCAGTGACGCCTCAAAGCCTTTGTCTTGTCCCTGGAGAGCCAATCATAGCTGTTTTAATGTGGTCTCCAGTGATGTCAACCCCTCCTTAACCTTTCTGTTGCATCCACAGTTGCTTTGGGTGCTGCTCTGGTCATGCCCCTGGTGGAGTCATTTCTCCTAGTTCCGTGTCCCAGCTCTTCTTGGCTTTGTGACCAAGGACTTTGTAGTTTATGGTGCTGACTTTCTGCCCTGGGAAGCAGCCTAGTTATGCCTACCTGGGGCTTGGGTCATCAGCCAGCAGTGGCCAAGCAAATGGCAAGTGCTGAGATGCCACCAGAGCTCTTTGTACTTCCTCAGCCCCATACCATCTGCAACAGAGAACTCAGAAGGGCTCCCACTGGTTAGGTATGGCTGATGGAGAAGGATTCAGGGTAATGTCTAGTAAATCAAGTCCTACAATAGGAAACCAGGAGCCCTAAATGCAGCCTTTCTGCTGGGAAGGACCTGGGAGTGTGATTCCAGCACTGAAGGTGCCATGGGCCATGAGTGCAAGCAGTTGGTGCCATTCAGAGCACAGCCCTTCTCCATAGGCATCCTGTCCCTGATGCTGGGGGTGGTTTCACAGGATCCCAGCATCGTGGGGGTGGGAGGGACCTCTGGAGATCATCTTGTCCAAAATCACTGCTCCAGCAGGTCACCCAGAGCAGGGGCCCAGGATCACGTCCAGGTGCATTTGGAATCTCTCCAGAGAAGGACACTCCACAACCTCTCTGGGCAGCCTGGGCCAGGTTCTGCCACCCTCACAGCAAACAAGTTTCTCCTCCTGCTCAGATGGAACCTCATGGGTTCCAGTTTGTTGCCCCTTGTCCTGTCACTGGGCACCACTGACAAGAGTCTGGCCCCATCCTCTTGACAGTTGCATGTAGAGAAAAGACCTCTCTTAGACACTGTCCTCAGCAGGGTACTTCCCAAGCAGGGCATCATTTCTTTGGGACCATCAGTGGTTTTCTCCTCCCTCCAACCTGCCCTTCTGCCAGTGCAAGCTATGGTACAAGTACTCCACGGCCGTGTTGGCAGCCCAGCCAGGAGCTCCCTACCAGCCCACATCTGGCCACAGATGGCTGCTTTGCCTGCTCCAGCCAGCAGCGTGTCACCGCAGGGTTCCCTACCCCAGCAGCACTGTGTGGAGCCAAAGAATTCACCTTTGTCTGGGGAAGCCTAATTGACCCTGTGAGGCTGCGGATCGGGTCGTGGGATATCACAATGAGTACTTAAGCCAGCGAAGTGATGGAACGTGACATTTGGGCTGTGTGAGTAAGATTGTCACACTGCAAAGAGGAACTGCCAGGATTATAAAGTGATTCTGATTTCTTACTGGAGAGATGCTCTGAGAACAGCTCTGACTTCTTCAGCTGCTGGGACTGTTTTGCTGAGGGTGGTGAAAGCCTGGCCCAGGTTGCTCAGAGAGGTGGTTGATGCCCCATCCCTGGAACCATTGCAGGTGAGGTTGGCCAGGGCCCTGAGCAACCTGCTGTAGTTGATGTCCCTGTTCCCCAAGAGGGCTGAACTCAATGGTCTTGAAAGGTCTCTTCCAACCAAAACCATCCTGTGATTCATTTTAACCCACTGGATCATCCTTCCCTCTGCAGCAGGGACATCGCTGGGTTTGGCCCTGGCTGTAATTCATGCTGAATATTTGCCATGTGCACTAACAGAGAGGGAAGTTTGAATCCTGCTTGAATCCTGCCTGGATTTTATGTCACTGGGAGGGAAAGCTGCTGGTGCTGCTGCTGCTGCTCCAAGCGTCGGAGCTATTTGGGGATCTCTCGCATCCTATTTTGGCCCTAAAAACAGGACGGAGGTGTCTCATGAAGGGATTTTGCACCCTTTGCTGTGGAGCAGCTCACCAATGTGCTGGGCTCCTCTGCTGGGACCATGTGGGCAGTAACATGCCAGCACTCCCCATCACCGTGATGACGTGGTTGGTTTTGCAGTGCTGGCTTAATGGCTGGACTCGATAAGGGGTCTTTTTCAACCTAATGATTCTGTGATGTGGCCCCGGGGCTTTGATTTCTCCCTAGAGATGGAGTGGTAGAGATACCCCCAACACTGGACCTGTCATGGTTGTTTTCCGGGTGGTTGTTGAATGGTTTTGGGAGGAGGCTATACACTCATGTCTCCCCACAGTCTCTCCAGGGAACTCAACTGCCCCAGGGCTGGTGCTGGGGGTGATTTGGTGGCTGCCCAGGGTAGACGCAGGTCTGTGGAACATCTACAGACAAGTGCAAAGTCTCCTGGCTGCTCCTTCGCTTCGCAGTGATTCATCCCGGGATGCTTTCCAAGTTCACTTCCATCGATTTTTATCTGTCCCATTCATAATGCGAACATCGCCTGACGCTGTTTGTTGTAGTAGGAGGAGGAGGGTTTGTTTATCAGGCTGTCTCTGTGATGGATAACACGTTTGCAACAATTCCCTGGGTATCCAGAAAGGTGCCAGAAGATGGAGAAGGGGGATATTGTGCTACAACACGGTCTCCATCGGCGTGGTTTGGCACAGTGATGCTCCTGGGGTATTTGGTGAGGGGCTTGGGGCTTGCCGAGGACATCACTGCCCTCCTGATATGCCCTCAGGGAGGGTGGAAACCCCAAATAAAAGCAATAGGGGAGCTCTGGCTGCTCTCCTCTGTGCAGGACATGCCTGGGCATCAGGGACTGAAGGGAAAACATCCTCGCTGGTGGCCAAAAGGCACTGGGGAGCCATTCGGATGGCAGCAGGGGTGAGGAGGGCGTCACGGCCGAGGCAGCATCCCAGAGCCCGTCACCTCTGAGGTGTGCAAGTGCCACTCAGGGCCAAGCAGCGGCTGTCACAGCTGCCTGTCACTGCTGGGGAGCCGGCTGGCAGGGCTCTTCTCCTGTGTCGGCTGTCAGAGCCACGCCGGAGGCGGCTGTCACCTTCTGCCCGGGCAGCTTCCCCCCTTCCCTGCTCTCCTCCTGATCCCGTCAAGCTGTTGACTCAAGGATGAGCTGTGCCGAGTGGGAGCCATGGCCTTTGCTGGTGCGATGGTGCAGCAGAGGAAAGCGCGGAGGTTTTGGGGTGTTCGGGTGGTGGGTGACATCCCCCAGCTGCGGGGTTTGTGGAGGATCGGTGTGCTGGGTGGCACTGGGCAGTGTCACGATGGTGGGGAGCAGGGTTTGGACTTCAAGGGGAAGGCAGGGGGAGAGGTGAAGGGGTGGGTGCTCAGCCAAGTGGTCCCCGTTGAGCTGCTTGGTGAGCACCAGCTGCCTTCTTCCTTGGGAAATCACACCCGTGCCCGTTAAATACCACCTTGAAGGAGGAGGAGGGGTAAAAAACCCCCGAAAACTGTCTTCCTATTCTTACACAAGGGGAATTACAGCTAAGAAAGCTCTGATTCTTAGCCACAAAGGAGGTTGCTGGTGATAAACGTGTAAGTAATGACTGACAAGCGGGCAGGGGAAGTCAGGAGCCTTAGTCGTAGCTGGGCAGCTCAGGGCTGGTAGCCTGGGGCCTGGGGCAGCAGTGGGGAGGAAGGTGGGCAGCCGCTGTTGTGCTTCAAAGCTCAAGAGGGTCAACTTGCCCTGGTGCCACAACAGCTCAAGTCTGGCACAGGGTCCCTACGATAATGCTTGGGGCCCCCCCAGCAGTGATGAGACTTGTGGCCACAAAGTTGCTCTCTATTTTCTTGCAATTACCTCTAATTGTGACCAGCTAGGGGTTTTGATGGGAATGTGAGGGGGGAGGCTGCTGCATCCCCACCTTCCATTTGGGCATCACCCCAATCAACACTGCTCAGGGAGAAAGAGCTTTTATTCTGGGGGGGCATCTCACAGGTTAAAGGGGAGCATCTCCAATTAACTTCCAAGTCTCCCCGCAAGCCCTTGAAGCCATTCCCCATGGCAGTGGGGTCCCTTCCCCTGCCCTGCTTGGCTTGTTTTCCCTCCTGCCAACAGCAGCTCTATTGTTAAACGCCACGATCCTTCATGTATCGCTCCCTCTAATGAACATAATTAGCTGTGAATCACGGAGGTCTCATTTTTGTGAAGAGGTTAAAATCCCCGATACACTTTAATACATTTTTGCAGCGAGCACATTTAGAAAGTAATTAAAAGGCTCAGCCGTCTTTGCCTACGTCCTCTCTCCCCCTCCCTGGGCCGGCAGGATTTAATTGAGGCCAGCTGAAAAGTTAGTGGAAATAAATTGTGGCTGATAAAGTGGAGGTTGTAATTTAATTCTGGGAGAGGAGCTGTTCTTGCCCGGGTGTTTAGTTCATGAAGGACCAGTGTTGAGTGGGGTGTGGGGGGAGCTTATTTGTGTAATGTGATTTACTGTGGAGAAAACGATGTTCAGGGAGGGACGGTGCTGGTGAGTGGAGCGGTCCTGCTCTTTAGAGCATCATCCCCATGGCTTGTGGGCATCCCTGGGAGGCTGCAGATACTGGGGAAATGGGGGGGATGCTGGTCCAGGAGACTGGGGTGGATCGTCTCAAGGGCTGCTGAGAAGCATGGTTCAAATATATTAGCAGGTTGCTGGTGTCAAAAAAGCCAACGCCCGGCTGGGGGCGGCAATTACCTTAATTGACTTTATAGTCCTTCGACATCTTAATTGCCGGCTGTGCCCAAGGGGTGATTGGGGCCGAGGTGGTGGAGTAAGGGGAGCCGGAGCAGCTGCTGGCAGGAGGTACAGGAGATGGATGCATTTTCGGATGCTCCCAAGACTTGTAACCGCCCCTTGCACGGGAAGCGGCATGTAAATGTAACCTTCAGAAAGGGAGTGCAATTAAAACGCCCTGCCGCCTGCTATATTAAAATGGGATATTAAAGCAAACAGTGGCTCTCCCCGCTCGGAGGGATAATATCAGAAGCGTATTTAGCGAGGGATTTGCTGGTGTGCTGAGCAAACGGCCGGGCTCGCAGCTGGGCTCCGCCGCTCGGCTCCATGCCGGCGCTGGTTGCTGGCTACCGGGAAACCTCTCAAAGCCCTTATTGAAAAATCCAGCCTTTGACTCCTCGACACTGAACCCTTCCTCGGGGCTGAGCATCACACAGGGCAGGACCTCTCCTGTGCAAGCCTGCAGGAGGAAGATGGGGCAGGGGATGAGCCTGAGCATGGCATGCTAATTACCTGCCTGCTCCAGCAAGCACTAATGAACTTACCTCATTTTCCTTACCCGGCCAAGGTCCCGTTACCCTTTCTACCTCCTTTTCCCCTACAAGAAGAGCACCGTGGCTGCTTTTTACTCTGTTTCTCTATTTGAATACGAGTTACACTGCCTTCCAAGTGGCTGCCACTTGGCTTTTGTTCAGCCGCAACCGCAAGATGTGATGTCTTACTAATAAATGATGTAGTTGCTGTTTCGGCTTTGTTTTTGCTTTCATGTCTGCGCATCGTGACGTGGCTCTGACGGCTTTGCAATCCTGCTCTGTGCGCAGATGGGTGCAGCACCCATGGGGTGGGTGCATCACCTCCCACCTCTCTCCCTGGCCTAAACTGGGGGGCTGTTATGGTGGGACAGGAGAGCCTAGCTCCCTGCAGACGTGAGCACAAAGCCAGAGGGCTTTTACTTCCTGGAAAGGGTGCTCAGTGGGGTGTCTCTATGGGAAGAGAGCAGGCAAACCCTATTTTTTGTGTGCATCCTTTGCTCGCCTCCCCAAAAGCTCGACCCCCAGCTCTTGCCTTTATTACCACCTGATGGTTTTCCATGTCGCTCCTCTCCTTGCAGATACGCTGTCAGTGCCTCGCTGGTCCCCACAGATCCCCCGTCGAGATCTGGGAAACTCGATAAAACACAGGTACGCCATCCCCCCTCCTTTCCATCACTGGGATGGGGGGCTCAGGGCTGGTTCCCCTGTTCCCTATGCTGAGCTGCTCTCTCCTAGAAGCCCATTTAAATTCCATTTCAGTTCCGATTTGGTTTAGATAAGGTTCGAGTCGCTATCAATAAAAGCCGTGTATTATCCATGACCTTGCCAACCTTCAGCAAATTTCCCATCTCCGGATTATTGCCCTTCCATATCTCCTTCAAGAAGGAAAAGTAGTAGAAATAGTCTTGATGCTGCTGTTCGATGGGGCAGCCACTTCTCTAACGGGCTGGAAACTTGGGTCCCCAGGGCAGGGGGGTGTTTTGGTGGGTCTGGGGTGGGCAAAGCTGGGGAGCTGCAGGGAGCTGGTGGCTAATGCCCGTCCTGGCCAGCTTCGACCCCTCTTTGGTAGCAGGTCTATGCTCTGGTGCGTAACCAAAGAAGGGCTCAGATGTGTGCTTTGGCATCCCTAGAAAGATGCCTTGACACCTTCAGCAGTGTTTGAGGGCAGCGAGGAAAGGATAAATTGGGGATTAGGAGATAAGTGTGGCTCAGGGAGATGTACCTGCAGGAGCCCAGACGGGGTGGCACAGCTTCACCTCTCCCTGGCCACTCTCTGTTTCTCTCCATAGGTTTTCCACCAAGTACTGGATGTCTCAGACCTGCACCGTCTGTGGGAAAGGAATGTTGTTTGGCTTAAAATGCAAAAACTGCAAGTACGGAGCTGTTTGTGTCTTTTCTTAATGTTGTGAGGGGGGATAATCAGGGTTTCACTAGTGCAGGGGCTTGGACACATGGAGGCCAGCCTCTCACCATCTCATCTTTGCAGAGAGCTTTAACGAGCTGTGAAATTGGGTGAAGAACACCCCGAAACAGGGCTGAGGTTGCATGCCGGGGCTGGGAGCGGGGTCCTCTGGGAGGATGCTGCCTGCCAGACCTCAGCTCTGCTCGCACCAGAGCTCCAAGTCAGATCCTGATAGCTTCCCTGCTCGCTGCCATCCTTGGCCTGGCTTTACGTGCCCATGTTGTAGGGTTACATGCCAAATTATCTTCAAGAGATGGGGGGGTTGGATATGCTGGGCTGGGTCTGAGAGCAGCTTGGGTAAGAGCATCAGCTGTACACAGGGCAGCTCTGGGTATCAGGTGGGTTTTGCCTGCAGCCTTGGGCTGTATTCTATATTCTTTACATCAGAAAAATCTCAGGGCCCTCTGATTCATAGCTACTGTTGTAGTGCCAAGGAGCCAACCCACTCCCAAAGAGTAATTAAGCTGCGATGCAAAGGAGAGGGGCTGTAAAACTGGCAGGACTGGAAAAAGATAGCAAGGGAGATGCTGGGCCCACTTCTGCTGTTGTAACCTGGCGCAGCCCAATATCACGCAGCCATCAGCTCCTCGTACAGCTGCTGCTGGAGACAGGATTGCCGATGCTCTGCCAGTAACTGAGTTAGCCAGAGGTCTGAAGTGCTAATGATCGTTGTTGGTGTTGATGAAATACTGATGAGTTAGCAAATTGGGATTTAAACCTGGATAAGAAATGCCTGGTTACTCTGCAGCTGGTGATGGGTTTCTGGAAGTGATATTGTCACATATATATGTTTTTAAAGTGGTGACTCCGATTGCATGTCATGCTTGAGCAACTGGAGGCTTTGCTGCCTGCTGTGCCCGCCTGGGGCTGGCGGGATGTTGGGACCTGCCCCTGTGGCGCACCGGCTCCGTGTCAGTCCTGCTGCCTGCAGTTGCTCAGAAAAGAGCAAATAATCTCCCCGTTTGTAAAAAGTTTGGGTGAATGCAAAGTATTTAGGTTCACTGGCTTTGCTGTAGCCATGTGGCCCCGGTGCTGCTTTCCCCAGTAACTGGAGGGGAACAAGCAGGTAAAACAGACTAACAGACCCCAAATTCCCCACGCCTTGAACACTGAATTAATCTCTGCCTTTCCCTCTAGGAATGGCTTTGTAATAAAAGCTAACACGCACAGCTCCTGAATTTTCATTACCCAGCTCATTGACTTGTAGCTGGCATCTTTTTTATTTTATTTTTTTTTTATGCATCCTTTATCCTTGTTTTTTAAAATCCTTTCCTTCTTTTTGCCTTTTCCCTCATGGCTCTCCCTGCTTTACCGGGGCTGTCGCAGCAGAGCGTGAGCCAGGGACTTGTTTCCATCCCTAATTAAGAAGGAACAGAAAGGTTTTGGGGCAGCAGGAGCCTGATCATGCCTATATACATGACCCAGGGGTGAAGCCCTCCGTGGGCTCCTGCCCTGGCTCTGCGAAACCACACAAAGCTCTGCAGAATATTCAACAGAGCTGTAAATGCTCTCATTATTTTTGTTGAATGTCCTGGTAAGGAAGCCAGGAGGGGAGGGCACAATGGCAGAGATTCATCGGGTGCCAACGGAGGCCGGAGCGGCTGCTTCAGTCCCCTTTGCTGCCCTGGAATTTAATGAAGGATAAAGCAGTGTTACCGCAGGGATCCGGGAGGGTTTGCCCATGGCAGCGAGCACCCAAGGGTTACACATGGCCAAAATATTCCACCAAGTCATCCCTCTGGCCACACCGAGCAGTACCGTGATGCTCCCCAAGCTGCATCCCTCTAGCTGTACCATGAGGGTCCCTGACCTGCATCCCTCCAGCCATACCATGATGCTCTGCATCCCCTTCATCCTTGCTTCTCACGCCTTTTTCTTGGTCCCCTGCTAGGCTCAAGTGCCACAACAAATGCACCAAAGAGGCCCCTCCGTGTCACCTGCTGATCATCCACCGAGGAGGTAAGAGCCTTCCTTCCCCCTTCTGCCTCCGTGGATGTTGCCACCAGGTAAAACTTTCAGAAGCCCCCCGGGCGATTCGGGAGCCCAACCCTCGCTGCCGGCTGGCCGGTGGGACACAGGCTCCCGAACTGCTTGGGCGCTCTGTGAAAATTTTACCCACCGTTTTTTCCGCTTGTAGGGAGACGAGCCGTTCGGGGCGAGGCAGATTTGCATTGCAAACCACTTCCACCCACCCTTCCCCTGCCTCCTTTTCTTTTCAGATTCCCCACCGCACGGGGTAAGTGCACCAGGTTTTAGCCTTTTGCTACTGTGGAGAGCTTAGGGTGGACGCGGGGGACCCGAAATCTCCGGTGCATGGGGGTCCCCCCCAATGGGGACGTGGCCGTGACCCTGCCCGTGCTTGTGGTGCTTTTGAAGCTGCCTTACCCCGCTCCACCCAGCCTAAAATCCACAGAGGAGGGAGAACTTTGCACCAGGACGACGGGCATCACTTCCCACCTCTTTCCTTCCAGATTTTGGCTGAGCGCTCCCTGATGGCCAGATGACTGCGATCGCTTAAGGGAAATGCTTCCAGTTACTGTTGCCTTGAATTTTGAGCTTTCAAGGCTGTTACTCAGTCTTAAATACCTCCAAAAAACCCCTCATCAGTTTAATGACAGGGAAACACATTGTGCTGGTGGCACCTCACAAGGCGAGTTGGGATGTTGGGGCTCGGAGAGGGGCAACTTTACAGCCTCTGCTCCAAGCCCCTTGCTTGCAGCAAATGTGGATGGAAGGGGCTGAAGACCCCCCCACCATCATGCTCTGAGCTGCTGCAAACCCTGACCAGGAGGCAGGGCAAGCAGTGTCCTGTGCTGCCGGGGGCAGGTGGGCTCCTGGGATGGGCAGAAACTGGGGGTTATGGCTGCGGTCTGTGGCGTTGCAAGAGCTGGAGCTGCCCGCTGTGTATTTTAGCTTTGGGGTGGCCTCAGCATCACTGAAATAGCCCCCCAGAAGAGCTCTTAAATGCTTTGCCCTGCAGCCAGGCCTATTTCCAAATCCCCTGGGCTGCAAGCTGCCTTTCCCCCCACCAAACCTCTCTGCCGAGAGCGGGGTGCTCTGAGCCAGCTCCTTCCCCCTGCCCTGAAGAGCTGTGGCGCGGAAGAGGACAGTGCCTCCTCCTGATGTGGCTGACCCCCAAAGTGCAGGGCCTCAGCAGGGGGAGAAGGGTGCGGCTCGCATCCCAGCACAGGGGACTTTAAGACCCCCAGGTCCCAGGGGGTTTGGCTGTAGCCTGGAGACAGGGGGAAGCCTGAAATCTGGCTGCCATCCCAGAGCAGGAGCTGAGCAGCGCCGGCATCGCTTTGGAGAACAATCCAAGAGAGGTTTGCAAGCACAGGGTTGACGCCAAGTGCCCCTTCAAAGCTTTGATGTCTCTCCATCTCTCTCCCACTCCTCTCCGTCCCCTTTGCCCCTCTCTCCCTTCTTAATCCAGCAAGGTTAGTCCGGACAGAGTCGGTGCCCTGCGACATCAACAACCCCTTGCGGAAACCCCCCAGGTATTCGGACCTGCATGTCAGCCAGACGCTCCCCAAAACCAACAAACTCAACAAGGTGAGGAGCTCTGCCAGCCCTGCACACACCCCTTCTCACCCACCCCCTGCCAGAGCAGACCCAGCCTCACGTCACCAAAATATTGGTGGCTTTTGTGGGTTCTTTGCATGCAGCTTCTCTTGCAGATGAGGGTGCCAAAGCTATGGTGCTTTCACATGCCACCCAAGTTGGGTGGCTTGAGCCACCTCGTTTTCCTTGATGTCCCCTCCCCCACCGTGGGGATGCTCCTTGCATGAGGAGCAGCAGCTTTTCCCAGGGCAAGTCCTCCCATTTGCTGGGCAGGAGCACAGCTCAGAGAGTCATTTCTAAAAGAGTGAGGATGAGCCTGGTGTTGAGGTGGAGTGAGCTGTGCTGTGAGCAGAGGTGTGAACACGCCTCCCCTTGGGTTTCCCACTGGGGGTTGTATCCACCAAGGTTCTTTCTTTTAAAAATAAAATGGGATCAGCATGCCAAAATAGCCTATATCCCACTGCTCCTGGTCCATTGTGGCCTCTCAGCCTCCAGATCTGAGCTGAATTCAGGGTGATTTGATGTCTCTGCTGCCACCTGAGAGTTCCATAAATAACAAATTTATCGTTACAAATAAAACAAGCCCAGAATTTGATTGCGTCCTTGGCAAAACTGGTCAAGCTAGACCTGACAGCACGCCTGCCTCACTTCTGCCCCGCATTAATAGCAATAAATCCAACATGGGGTTATTTCTGATGAAATTTGGAGCCTGTTGCCTCCAGTGGAAAATTTCTGGCAGGTGGCTAGAGGTAGTGCTGGGGGAAGCCTTTACAGGCTGGAAGGGGAACAGGTCATCAAAACTTCTGGCTTCCCAAAGCCTAACGGAACCCCCAGCTCCTCCCAGACCTCAGCATCTTAGAGTTATAGAATGCATCGGTTTGAAAGGGACTTTCTTAGGTCATCTTCTGGCTCTTAGCAAAGGCTGGGTACCTGATGATGCTCTCCTGGGTGCAGTTTTTGACCCTAAATCTCTTAGGATGTTCCTTAGTGTAATGCTCTGCTGTTCTCTGTTGTTGGGGGGTGGTACAAATAGCTTTTTGAGGCTGGAGAGGGAGCTACTGCACGTGTTCAAAAGAAATTGAGACATGTTTTTCTTTTTTGTGCCCATCCTTCTGGTGTTTGGTTTCATTTTATTAGAGGGCAGCTCCCTGATGGAGGCTTTGGGTGTGAAGGGCATCAGCCTTGTTTCTCCTTCTGCCTCCGCCAGCCAGTCCTTCCACCTTTCTCAGCTTTTCTCTAACCAGAGCATGATGATGCACAGCATGTGTGTGTATGTGTATATATATATTTATATTTATATATTTGGTTTTGACCTAAGCACTCCCATTCTGGTTCAAGTTTCCTCTATAAATATGCTTCATGCAACAGGGCCCCCTTCTTATTGGGATGTTTCTAAAAGCTTTTCTTTAGAGATACCCAGATCTCTGTGAATACTGTTGAAATCTTATTATTAGTGGCCTCCAGTGTTGGTTCCAAAGAAATACCTTGCCTCGCCAGGACTGTCGTGCGTGTCAGGATGGTCTCTGTAAGATGTATGTGGGTTTCCTGGAAAGCCCAGCTTGTTTAAAAATTAATCAATTTGGACAAAATTCTGTGTTGGGGGAGGTTTGTGCATATTTTCTAACCTTGCAGGGGTCTTGTTGTGGGTCTGGAGATGGGAGTTCTCAGTGCTGCTGAAGGTCAGCCCCTGTTAAGTGTCTCCAAGTTGTGTGGCAGGTCATAAGCAAGGTGGGAAATTCTGCCCTCAATTTTCATTTTCCCTTCTAAGATACCCAGGCAGGTTCTCCTCACTGTTTGCTCCCACGTGGTCCTCACCCATTGCAGTGTGCCTTGGGGAGGTGCACCCAAAGCTGCCATCCCTGCTTTGATTAGGAAGGGTCAATGAAGGGCAATGAAGACCTTGGGATGTGTTGGATAGTCCTTTCAAATCTGCCTCAGCTCAGCCCCCTGCTCTGAGCAAGGCATGGGGGTTTTGGCTCAAAGGAGGTCAGCAGAAGCTGCCAGGTCCTTGATGTCTCTGAAGACTGAGCCCCAAGCACACAGTCCCCAATTCTGGTCTTGGTGACCATGGCTCTGCAGAGCCAGTGGGGTTTGGGGACCCCTCAGCATGGTGGGGTTGGCCCAAGATCCCCGTTGCTGGTCTGAACTGGTCTTGGTGCAAACTGGATCCAAACAGCTTTGGAAAAGGCCACATTGGGGCTCTGGTTGTTTTCTAGGGCTTCTGGAAACAGGGGACTGGGATGACCTGTGTAGCCCTCACTTGTCATCCAGGGTTCTCTGCACTGGAACACCTTGAGGCCAGCACTGCTCTCACCAGCTCTTCTCCTCTTCTTCCTCATATCCTGCAGGACCACATCCCGGTGCCCTACCAGCCCGACTCCAGCAGCAACCCCTCTTCCACCACCTCCTCCACACCGTCCTCGCCAGCCCCACCACTGCCACCCAGCGCGACACCCCCATCCCCCCTGCACCCCTCCCCACAGTGCCCGCGCCAGCAGAAGCAGTTCAACTTGCCAGGTACCGTGAGCTCCTCACCTCCTCATCTGCCTCACCACCCATCTGCCTGTGTCTGGGGGGAGAGGGACAGAAGGTCCAGTGCTTGGTGACCCTGTTATGTGTCACTTCTGGAGCAGAGACCTCCCTGCAGGTCTTTTGAGATGTTATTTCATGTTGTTTAAAGCAGAAGGCACAGGAGTTAACATCATAGTGGGCAGCAGTATCTACTTATGGGGACCTGGACATGCTGTCACTGCTGCCACCTCCTTGACTTACATTGGGATGGGGAAAAGTTGGAAGTGGAAATGAGCAGCAAAGATGAGTTTAGGGTAATTCAGTTTGGGTGGGAGCTTGGGAGTCTCTAGTCAAACCTCCTGCTTGGAGCAGGGTCAGAGGTCAAGGCTTGATCCAGTTTGGTCTTGAAAACCTCCAAGGATGGAGCCAGCACAACCTCTGTGGGCAACCTGATGCATTTGAGGCTACAAAAACCTTTCCAGGCATGACTTCTCCATTTGCCCTCTGTACTGCCTCATCAGCAAACGGGAAACAAGGTCTTACACCTCTATGAGAGTAACTTGGGTTGACTTCACTGTGCCTTCAGGGTGACAGGCCTCCAACAAGCTTGTTGGCAGCACACATGGGGTGATAGCGGGGAGTAGCTGATGCTGGGGATATCTCACATAGCTTGACCCGCTAAGTCTTGTCTGGGTACCTGGGACCCATCCGCTCCTGGAGCTCAGTCTCTTCAGGGATGGTGGAAGAGGCAATTTGGTCATGGTAGCTGCAAGACACAGGATTTACATTAATGGCCAAAAACACTCCTGGGCTGAGGACTTGTCAAAGCCTGTCCATGTGTGGGTGCCTTTGGGATGTGCTTGAGGCAGTGCTGCTGCTCCAGGGAAGGCCCCTTCCTGAGGGGAATGGCTCAATTGAGTGTGAAGGATCTCAGCTGTCCTCAGCGACCCACCTGCCTCTCTAGCTAACCCTAAAAAGGGCCTGGTGAGTAGGGAGGAGGGGAAGCCATGGTCCTGACCCTTCTCTGTGGTGCTGAAGCACTCATGGCTGCCCCAGGGCTGGTGACCCCTGTTTGGTCTGTGGCCTGGAGCCTCAATTGGGATGTTGGGGTCACTCCTGCATCCCAAAACCCCAAAGGTTAGCTAACTGATCTTGTGGGAAGGAGCATCGAGACTGCTTCTCTGGAGGAACCAGATGGCACCTTCGTGCTCTGCTGATCCTGCTGCACCATGGAGATTCCTCCCTTCTGTGTTGACAAGCCTTCAGCTAGAGAGGTGGAGGAGGGGGAGGGAGGTGAGGGGGAACTTGACTGACAAGTTCCATCACCACAATAACAAACATTTCCAAAATCTGGGAAGAAAGAAAAAGCCCCAAACCACCAACCAAGCAATGCAGATCCTCCTGTGCCTGGAGAGGCTACAGCTAGGCACAGGCCTTGCTTGCTGGAGTGCCCAGGATGCTGGAAGGGTGTGAGGAAGACAGCGGAGGAGCTGTGAGGAAGCACTGAGCACCCCGAGGAGCATCATGATCCATCTGTCAAGTTGGGGCTTGACTCCCTCTCCCACTTCCCAGGCCAGGATTTCACCAGCAGCAGCCATCAAGCCTCTGAGTGGACATGCGCAAACCACTTGCTGGGCAAGCCCTGGGCCCTGCCTGGGTTCTCCCAGGGGAAGAGACAGACAGTCCAGCATTTGGTGACCCCATCATGAAGATGTGACCCTCTTCTGGAGCAGAGACCTTGCTGCAGTCTTCAGAGAACTTGTTTAAAGCAGAAACCACAGGAGTAACCCCCACAGTGGGCAGCAGTATCTCCTTATGGGGACCTGGACATGCTGTTGATGCCACCGCGGTTGAGCCAGTGCAGGCAGCCTCTGCTGTGCTTGCCTGGCCAGCAGAGATGAAGCTGGGCAGGACTGGACCCCAGCATCTCGGAGGGAGGGTTAGCTTCCTGCTTTCAAGCCCATGATGAGCAGACCTCTGTGGCAAACAGGAGCCAGACTGACACAAAGCAGGACTTACTGTGCTTTCATCTTCCCACGTGGGAAGTTCTCCATGGTTCATCTCATCAAGATGGTCATCTTGGGGATTAGGATTTGAGCTTGGAAACTGCAACACGGTGACCTTTTTCTGCCACGCTTACCTTTGAATCTTCTTTGATCTTGGCTCAGGGCTGCTCAGGTCCTGCTGCAGAGCTAAGGTCAGTCTTCAGAGTTTCAAAGCTGGAGAGGAGAAGCTGAGAGATGGTATTTGGGGTGTTGAAGCTTAAGGAGAAGGTGCCTTCTGAGCTGCTGCCAACCTCTGGTGGTCTCAGCAGCTCTGTCTGGTGTCACACCCATGACCTGCGTTCCCATGTGAGTCAAATCATCCATTGGGCTTTCCGTGTTGGTGACAGGGAGCTGATGGAGGGTACCATCACCCAGAGTCTTTCTGCAGTGCTGGCTTTGGGCAGCCACCAACAGCCACCAGCTCTTTTCAGCATGCCAGGACGCGGGCAGGGAGCCCAGGAAGGATATCTCTCCAAAACTGTCAAAAACCCCTGGTTAGAGGGGCTGGATTGGGTGCAAAAATGGGTTGCAACTGCAAATCCATCACTCAGTGTCTCCAAGCAGTTCCCAAAGACCAGTTGGGAGCCAGGCACTCAAACCCCATGGGCTTTTGCTGGCAACCAGATGTCCAAATCCCACCAGAGACTTTGCAGATGACATCAACGCTCTCCAAATCACACAGAGCAGTAGCTGATGGTGGCAAGAATCCAGCCAGATTGTTAGAGGGCCAAAGTCTTAATGTTTTTGGCCTGGGCACCGTATGTGCCATCATAGGTGGCATCCTCTGGAGGTAGGAGAGGTTGGGTCATGCAGGGGGGACTGGGGGCTGGTGTTTCATGGTGCAGGACCAGGTTGTGGGTGGGGTTCTTTCCAGCACCTGGCTCTGCAGGTTGATATTTAACCTCTTTTCTTTTTTCCAGCTTCCCATTACTACAAGTACAAGCAGCAGTTCATTTTCCCAGGTAAGCCTCTTCAAAGCCTCTCCTGTAGCACAGGGTGCTGAGATACCCCTTGGCAGGGGGACGAGGGTGCATGGCCAACTCTCCTAAACCTTGGAGTTGTGCAGGGGGGTTGTGCTGGGCTGGGATTTCTCCCCAAACCCAGTATATTGTTGCAGGACCCTGCACTATGATGATGCTGCAGGGCTGGGTGGCCCTAATTATACCTGGCTATAGCTAAGGGTGTAATTAAACTGGACCTAGGGGAGAAGGGTGGTTTTCAGCGGGATTTAGTCCCCCTGGGTGCTCCTGGCACTGGAAGGGGCTCCTGGTGCCTCCCAACCTGCTCTCACTCGGCTCTCTTCTCCCCAGATGTGGTTCCTGAGACGCCAACCCGAGCCCCACAGGTGGTCCTCCACCCTGTCAACTCCAACCCCATGTGAGTGCCGCCTCCTACTCCTCCTGGCTGTCATCTCCTTCCCCTCCCCAGGCACCCCACCTCCTCCAGGCACCCATGGGTGCTCCTCTGGCTTTGCAGGACCAGTTTGGGCCTCAGGGATGACTTCTGGGCAGGTTGGGGTGGATGGCTGGGGTGAAGCCCTGGTGTTCCTGCTGCCCTAACCCAGCTCCCGCCTCTTAGCTCATGTCTTGAGGAGAAGAAAGTTTGAAAGGAGAGGGCAGAGGATTGATTGATAACCCACAGCAATGCACCCGCCCAGTGCTTTGCCATCAGAAAAAAAAAAAAAAGTCCTTCAGTCCAAGGCAAAACCCCTGCGATGCCAAAGCCCAGGCGATGAATCTTTTACTCAGTTATAAGCAGAAAACCACGGTCTTTGAGATCGTTTTGATAAAGGTGGTACTTGCAGCCTCACTTGTAATATTTTCACATCCTATAAACTTTGCCCTGAAATTTGCTTCAAAATTCAGCATCTAACTGGCATCAGGACCAGCTCTCTGCAGCAGGTCGAGTCGGAGCTGCTCTGCCAAACCCAGTGTTCGAGGTCCTCGTGCCTGCACCACCCCGGCAGCGATGTTACATTTTAGAGTTACTTGCTGATCCTTTTTCTAAATGCCGTTTTGGAAGGATTTGACAAGCTAGGAGTTTAACAGATAGGGTCTGGCTGCAGGCTGCCGTGGGCTCCTCACCCACGTTCTCCAAACCACATTGGCAGCTGCCGGGGGGTCTGGTGGAGCTCACCTCTGGGAGGGATCGGGATGGAGCCACTGTCCCTGCCGGTGGTTGGGAAATTAATGGCAGAGGGGTGAAGTCAAAGCCTTTTATTATTTTCTTCCTTCTCTACCCAAAGCAAGGCACTAGGCATGGGGCTGGGCAGGCTTCTGTGGGCAGATAGCTTTCTGTAGGCAAAATCTGTGATTCTTCTCTTGCTCCCCAGTTGAAAATAACCCACGGGAGCTGCTGAGGTTACCAGGCTTGGCTGGGTTAAACAGCAGACTCTGCTCTGTACGGTCGGATACTCAGGAGACAAGTATTCGTGCCTGGGCTAAAGATCAGGCAGGAGGAGACCATGCGTCGTGATGGGCGGCAGGAGCTGTCTGCACCCACTGGGGCTTTCCGTGCTGCTTCAGATAGCAGGGTCAGCTCTTTTTGTATATGCCCCTGTGTTTTCCATGGGATTTATAGCTCTTTAGTGGCAATTGAAGAGATAAGAAGCACCGGAGCACCATGTCTGGGTGGCCTGGGGAGTGTTACACTCCTCCTGCGATCCTTGCTGCCTCTGGGAAGGGATGCTGTTGTTTATGCTGTTGATAATAATAATTTATAATATGTTTGTATTATGCTCAACACCTCCCGAGCTGCTCCAGCTCATCTTCCCCATGGAATTTCCTGAATTCCCTGTTAACCATTGGGTGCGGTGAGACTGGTCATGGACCCAGTGGTGGAGGTGCTGTGTAAGCAGAGAAGAAAGAGGAGCTCCTGGCCCGGGGAGCTGGCATCTAGGCAAATTTGGGTACTCTTACTGCAGGGAGAGACTTTGAAACCTCCACTTCTCAAAAATAATGGAAAAAGACATTTTCTTCTCTTCTGGCTCCTAACCAGCCATGCCTGTTGCTTTGGCTGG
>JAVSBS010013742.1:10063-21109 GCA_033124195.1 Coracias cyanogaster | reverse complement strand
ATAACAGGGAACACATTACCTGCTGCAGATTAATAGGGAAGGTGTGAAAGTGAGAGATGGGAAGAATATCCGAGATGCTATGGCTGGATCTTACCGGATAACTTTCTTGCACTACATGGGCTAAATATTGGCGTTTATTTTGATTTTATTTTTATGCTGGTTTTTGGCAATATCTAACGATTGGCTCCGCTGCTGAGAGGAAGAAGCCTGGCTCCTTGCAGGGGATCCTTTCCCATCCCCAAACCCCGATCCCTGTGGGCACCAGGGAGCTCTGGACAAAGCTTGGCTTTAAACGCTCAGCTCTTCCAAACCTCCTGACATCTACAGCATCCCTGTTCAGCTTCAAAGGATTTGGGGCTTGTATATCTTAATGGTCAGGGAGCTGGGGGCCAAGCAGATATTTAACATGGTGTGGAGGGTTTGGAAGGGGTGTAAAGCATTGCACTGAAGACAAAACAGATTTGGACTGCTTGGTTATTCCCCCCATGGGTGCTCCACGGGGCCAGGAGGGGCTGTGCAAGCCAGTGCGTGCTGCTTGCAGCCAGCCCGTTCTCCTCTCCAGGGAGCCGTGGTGGCTGTTTGGGCTTGAATGAAATTGGCTTTTTCTCCTCACTGCAGCCAAATGATCTCAAAATACATCCTTTAGCCTTCTTTCCTGCCCCGGAAAGTTAAGTAGGAGTTCTAAATCCTGCTTCACAGGAGGGAAACTGAGGCACGGAGCTCCCATGTTATTTTCCTCCATGCCGAGCTGGAGCCACATGTCCTGGAGCTGGGTGTTTCCCAGCTGCTTTTTGGGTCTGGCCCTTCTCTCCCCACCCATGGGTGGATTTGGGGAGCAGAAGCCACAAGGTCCTGCCTCCCCACGTTCAAGCACCCACTTTGGGAGCCAAAGCATCACCTCCTGCCCTGCCTCTTGGCTGTTTTCTCTCCTCTGACTTTCTGCCACACTTCCCCTTCCCTAGCAGTTCAATAATGGAGCTCGTAGATCATATAATAAATAGGTATTGACGTGGTGCCACAGGCTGGATCAGAATTGATTGACCCGTGGGAATACACTCCTTCGCAATCAATAAGAGGCCATCAGGCTGGATAAATCTTGCTAACGATTGACAACAGCAAAGTCGATGTGTGTATTAATACACACATTAAGCAAGTATATATCTTCCGCCTGGAGACAGCTTGGCTTTTGGCAGCTTGTGCGGTGAGATGGGCTGGGGAGGAGACTGAAATATCCTGAGCAAAGTGGATGGCAGGGATGGGGAAAGGCGGTGGCTTGATCCTCAGCGAGGGTGTTTGATGTTGAAATAAGTACTCGGGTGCTTCGGAGCTTTCTTTACCCATTGTAACATCAAATCCCCGCCAGCGGCTGTTCCTCGGCACCACTCCTCCGACAGGAGATGCTCCAGGGGAAAGTTCTCCTTTGTATTTTCAAAGCATTTCAAAACGCCATGGAAATATTCTTATTTTGGCTGTGACTTCTTGGGGAAAGTACTTAACGCAGCGGGACTGGGCGCTGAGGCACTTTACTAGAGAGGCAGGGAATTAAGTGGGTGTTTAAGGGAAAGCCTGTGATTAAGTGTCCTGCTGAGAGGTGGTCCCACCACGTCTTTCTGCTCATGCCAGCTCTTTCCTTCACTATTGAGTGACATCTCAGCATGATTCTTTTTTTTTTTTTTTCTTTTGAGCAACCTCAATGCTTGGGATCCTCTTTGGAGCCAGGCAGGGCTGTTTGCTGGGGCAGGTCCATGCGCTGGCATCCTCCTGCCTAGCCAGAGAGGAGGCTGCCCAGAGAAATAGACCCCTCCAGTAACAGTATTATTCATTTTTTATTAAGAATAATTATTATTACCATTCCAAAGTGGAGTTGGGTTTTAGCGAAACAGCCGTCTCGATCAAAAGACCTGCTTCTGCCCTCTCTTCAAAAGAAGGGGGGGGGGTTTTTGGTTGGTGGTTTTTTTTTTTTTCCTTAAATTTCTTTTCCTTCCTGAAGTTCAAAATAGCAGGAGGATCACTGTGCAGAGAATATATTAAGTTCCTTCAAAGGCAAGGAGAGGTCGAAGCGGCTTCGCACAGCCCTGCGCACCCAGCCAGCCCTCTCGGAGCCGATTACGAGCACACCCTTTCAAAAGGCAGCAAGTGCCACCCGAAGCATCAAGTATTTTCGGATGACTTGTTTGCAACCAGGGCTTTAGATAAGCTGCTGGAGCTTGCGGCTGCTTGGTATTCACCTTTCTCTTAGCTCTCTTCCCTGCAGCTGTAGAAGAGCTCGTCTCCTCTGACACTATCTCCTTCAAATAAAAATGCATGGAGTTGGCTTTTTCTAAATAACTTGTTTTTTCCAAAGCTGCCATGGAGTTGGAGCTACTTTTCAGGGAGGCTGATCCCCCCCCACTGCCGCCGCCGCTGCCACCTCCTCCTCTTGTGGTTTGGCGGTGTTGGCTGTAGTTATCTCACATGCCAGCTGCTGGGAGGAAAATTTTGCCTCCTAAGTATTATCCATCAGAAGATAGCACTTCCATTGGGTGGAGGTAGCAAGTGTGGGACAGGAGCATCCTCTCCTCAGGGCTTTTCTATTTCCCCATCCTCATTTGGGGGTTGGACTCGATGATCTCCAGAGGTCCCTTCCAACCCCTAACATTCTATGATTCTATGATTTTGTTCTGAGAAAAGCAGGAGCCAGGGTGCTGCAAGCTCTGGGCTGAGGACCTGGGCTTTGCTGTGGCCAAAAACGTTTCTTGTGGCCGGGAATGAATTTCCTGCCTCCCATCAGGGAGACGTGTAAAGGTTCAATGTGGAGGTAGAGTTTGGTGGGGAAAAATATTTTTCACTCCTAAGTGATGGTCCCAGAGGGGCCAAACTGATGGATGCTGATGCTCAGCATCAGGTCTGCAGGCTGTGGTCCAGCACTTCGTGGCACTGGGCTGCTGCAAAGCTTTTGGCTGCTGCTGCCCTCCCTGGTTGTGCTCCAGCGAGGATGGAAGGTGTTTCTCAGGGCCCAGGGAGGAAAGAAACCACAAGTTGCTTTTGTTGAAAGCGATGGAAGCGGAGGGAATGGCAGCTCCTAGGTTGCGAGTGGGCACAGCGCAGGAGAGGCAAACGAAATACAAGTTGTAGTCCTGGGGTTGAAACTTTTCCATGCTCAATCTTAAGGTGCTGGGTGCGTGTGGCTCAGAGGAGAGCTGCTTCACCTCACCAGGAGGTTTTGGTGGTGGTGAATCCCAGTGAAACCGGTCCTGAGCATCCCTCAGCGGGGCTGGGGGGACTTGGGGGCTCCCATAGCACCGGGTGCCACTGGCATCTCAGCAGGGATAGCTGGCTCAGGAACTAGCCAGGCTTTTGTATCTCCCCCTTCCCAGCTTTTAACTGGGGGAAAAAAAGGCATATATACCTATAGGTGCAGGGTCCAACACACACCAGCTTTCTCCTTAGCCTGAGACCTAATAAACTCGTTGCTGCTCATGGTGTGACCCCAGTTGTCTCAGCTGTCTGTCCCCGCTGTCCTCGGGCTGGTGTTTAGATGCAGAGGGCTTGGGGAGCTCGAGCTGGATGATGCTCAGCTTCCATTGGTGTAGCAAGGAGAGCGGGCGTCAAAGGTGTGATATTTCTTATTGATTTTTGAGGAAAACAAAGTCTAGGGATAAAAATTAACTCCAACCTCTGCTGCTCTCCCAGCCTTGTTTAATTTTCCGTTTTGTCAAACGCATTTGTGGCTGTCTACTTTCAAAAGCAAAATTGTCAGTAAGGGAGAAAAACAAGCCAATATATGGAAACAGCTTGAAAACGTCCCGAACAACTCAGGCCCATGCAGGCGTGTGCAGTGTTTTCTCCTCACCTCTCTGCCACGGCTCATCCTGCTCAGATGAAATCTAATAAGTCCCAGCTCGGTGGCTCTGGTTGCTGTGCACATATCGTTCTTAATATTCCCCCAAGATTTCTTTTTTTTTTTTTCCATGAAATACTAAAAATCTGACAACTGATGGGGGAAATGTGGAAGTATCCACACCGTTCCTCTTTTGCTCTGTCTTTCCTCAAGCAGAGATGTAACCTGTGAGTAGAGGTATTTTTATATTAAAGCACTTATTATTAATTCCTACTCTCTCCCTCTGCGTCTCCCCTGGGTGTATAGTGCCAGCTATCACCATGGTATCTGAGCTGGTTCCCCATAAATCAATATACTCGCAAGAAATGAGCTTCCTGGGGTCTGGCATGTATCACTTCGGGGTGTTCAAATGATCCTATTTAATTTAATGGGCATTTAGGTGGATGGTTGGGCAGAGGGAAGAAAAGCACAAAACATCAGTAACGGCATGGTGACCTGTTTGCAACCACTGCACCATCAGCTTGGAATTTATTCCTGCTCCTGAGCAGAATCCAGGTTGAGATCTTCAACCCTGTAGATGTGATGGCCATCGAAGTAGGTATGATGGCCATCAGCATAGAGATGATGACCATCAGTATTGTGAGGGAGGGGAAAAAAACCCAATAGGTGGGGGATGGAGGAGGCTGTTTTCAAATCGAACGGCAAAAATATCAAGAGGCAGTGCTCCAGCTCTTCCTCACTCATCCTTCCCAAATTGTTCCTCTGCAAGTCACTTTGGCTTTTCTCCCATTACTGATGTCTTCAGCCCACGCTGGTGAAATGCAGAGTGTTTATAAAGCAATTTGGGATTTGGCTTGCTTGGCTGAACACTTCAAAAACTCATTTTGAATAGAAAGTTGCATCTGCAACAGGATGGGGCTGGGACTGTCCTAGTGCTGGGGAAGGCTGTGAGCTGAGGTTACACCATGTGTTGGGGTGAACTCCTGGATGCTGGGGACCCCTGGGAAGGACCTTTGCAGCTCCTTGAGCCACTTGGCTGGGCTGTCCCTGCTGCCTCCCAGCTCTGGCTGGGGTTTGGCAGGATGCTGGGGCACGTGTCACCAACCTTCCTGCTCTGCCAATGGGTGGGATGGGGAGGTTTAGGAGAGGAAGACAAGTATTTGTTTACGAATACATACTTCAGTGGTGAATAAGCTGGGATCAGTCTGAAGACACAAATCGTCTGCTTTTGTTTCTAGTGTCAAGCGTAGGCGTTCTCTGGCCTCATGATCGGCAGCATCGCTCGCTCGCAGCCGGCTGGGTACCTCAATGGCGCGGTTCAGCGTAGACCTCTTGAAATGGAAAGGCAGAAGATGATGCGTGTGCCCCAGGAGCCGTGCTTTGTGCCTGCTGCTCCTGCCCCAATGAGGAGCCATTGATGGCAGGCAAGGAATGAGAAGGAGCCGAATTGTTGAGCTCTGCTGTGAAAAGGTTCTGCAGGTGGTGGTTGAATGGGCTCAGGTGCTGCATAATAGGTATCAACCGGGCTTTATCTTGGCATTGGCAGTGCCTTATCCAGCAAGAAAACTCTTAACAAATACCTGTGCGGCAGTTGCTGGTTGTATTCATGCAGAGAAGCTATTCATCGAGGGGGAGGAGAGGGGCACCTGGGCTGCCTCGATGGCTCTACCAAGGTATGGGGAGCACATCTCATGTCCACAGCACTTTGCTGTGTGCTGGTGTCGCTACCCCAGGTCTGAGCAGTGGCTGCTTTCCTCGTGTTGACTGCATTCGGATGTGGCCCCTCTGTAAATGAAGTGGAGAGATGGGCATCTCATCCAAACAGAGCTGCAGACTCCGCTCCTGTGGTTATCTCTGTGGTTCAGAGAGGCAGAAATGTGAGGATTTTTCTCTAAACAACCCTTTTCCAGGAAAACAGCAGATCTTAACTCGCTTGAGGGCTGAAATCAACCCTGCTTCCAGTGCTCATCTATTCATTGCATTTGCAGTGTCGATTCGTGGCTAATGCAGACCAAAGCAACTTTCCATAGCTGTTATCTCTGGGGGGAAAACAAGTGTTTGTAGGGGAGCAGGGAGGGCTGGGGGAGCTCCTGTGAGCACCAGCAGCTCATGGGAGGTGGCAGAAAACGTGTTGCATTGCAGAGCTTAAAGCTTTACAGTGTTTTTGAGTAAATTAGTGCCAAAAAACTTCATATTGTAAAGGTGGTGGCAAGAAAGTCCATGGCTGTTGTTATTTTGCACCCTTTAACTCCAGTTGCAGAAACTCAAGGGTTTGCTTTATTGCTTCTTTCCAGGTAGGAGCTTGAGTGCTTGGATCCTAATCTGCAGACAAATCTGTGTTTGACTGCAGCCAAACCATTGCAGAAGATAGGAAGCGGGTGGTCTAGTTAGAAGAAGATTGTGTTTGTAATTGCAGGTGCCTCGTGTTTGCAGTCCAGCCAGTGTGCTCGGGGATGTGCTGAGGCAACCCATCACCGAGGTGATGGTTACATGGGTATGAAGATGCCCTAAAATCCCCATCACAGCTTGCTTGTGTCTGACAAGGCTATTTCCAACACAACCTGTGACAGTGTATTCTGAAGGATGCTGTTGTCTCTCCAAAACCCGTGAGATATGGGACTGGTACCTTTCTTGCTTTGCTGCTTGACTTGAAAATTGGGCTCCTTGCCCATGGAGGGACATGGAGCTTTTGGATTAGGAGCAGGAGGGTCTTTTGTATCCATGAGCTTCTGAAGGAGCATAGAATCAGAATCATATGATGTTTTGGGTTGGAAGGGATATTTAAAGGCTATCTAGTCCAACCTTCTGCCGTGAGTATCTGCCACTAGAGCAGAGGGATCTTCCTCACCTGCAATGGTTCCAGAGATGTGGCATCGACCACCTCTCTGGGCAACCTGGGCCAGTATCTTTCCACCCTCATTGTCAAAAATTTCTTCCAGTCTAAATCTCCCTCTTTTAGCTTAAAACCATCACCCCTTGTCCTGTCACAACAGGCTCTGGTAAAAAGTCTGTACCCATCTTTCTTATAGACTCCTTTTAAGTCCTGAAAGGCCACAAGAAGGTCTCCGTGGAGCCTTCTCTTCTCCAGGCTGAAGAAACCCAACTCTCCCAGCCTGGCCTCCCAGCAGAGGGCTTCCAGCCCTGCAGGGTCACAGTGCTCTGCAAGGGTAAATACACAAGTTACTTGCTCACTATGGGAAAACTTGAGCAATAAAGTGCATCCCAACATGAAATCCCATTGTAATGAAAATAACCACCACTGCAAAGCAAGGTAGGCAGAAAGAGCTGGTCTCTATTCACCATCCCATGCCAGGAGGACATCGGATCTGCAGCACCCCTGGGCATGGGCACAGCCAGGGGACAGAGCACATCCCAAACAGCAAATGATCCGGCTCCCACAAAGGCATCATCCCATGTGCTTGTCCTAATGGAAACCTACCCAACCACGCTGCCCTGTGACCGTAAAAACCCACAGACACAGCATAGTAAAAGAAAAACCACTGTAGAAAACCTCTGGGATCAGTAACAGAAAAAACATGTAAAGGCTAAGTACATTTTTTGCATCTGTATAGGATGCTGCATTCACTAGAGAAAGAAAAAGAGAATGCCTTCACAGTACAACAGATTCACAGATTTCTTCTAAAAGAAAACTCTCCTCTTTGAAACCCAACATTTTATTTAGCGATGAGCTTTTGTCCCCACCCACAAAACAAGGCAAACAGTTCATTTGGCAATAGTAGTCAAAGACCAAACACCAAGTATGTTCCTGCGGAGGCAATCGCACTTGATTTCCTCTCTGTTGCCATTTCTATTGCCTTTGAAAACCATTCTCAAAGTGTCATATTTTAAGTCCTGACTTCAAAATTTCAGCATTTCAGCAGGCGGGTGGAGGCTCGAGCGCTACCCAGCTCCTCGCCTCAGATCTTCTTTAATTTTCCTCAGCCCCTGCAGCTCTTTCTTCAGGTGCTTCACGGCCTGCAGAATATCCTGTCGCTGGGGATCGTCCTCCGCTTTCTCGGTGTACAGAAGGAAATGTTTCACAGTTTCAGAGAGCAACGCTTCGGGATCCACATCCACCCGATGGAGACGCAACATCCTCTCGCAGGCGATGGCGTAGTTTTTGTGCCAGTTCACCGGGTGATTTGGATAGGAGTTGACAATTTCTTTGTACGACTGTTAAGGGGACAGAAAAAAAAAAAGAAATTAATTGAACGAAGGAGACCAACAGCTCTTAACAGTGTTTCAAAACTGCTCGTAAAGGAACAGATGCTATTTAGATGTTTGAGTCCAGAGCTGGAGCATTTCTGTAGCTCACTCTGTGCTTGCCATGCGACGCGCAATAAAGTGAATCAGAAATCCAAGGGGGGCCGAAATGTTTCCCTTCCTACAGCAGCTGTTTGTTTAGAAACGTTAGAGATGACCGTGACAACCCTACCGCACGTTACTCGCTTCCCTGAGAGAGGTGTAACACCCGCCTGGCGAAAAAAAAGAGATTTAACTGCCGTGCCTTGGAAGACATTTACTCAATATTTCAGGAGATCAGGATGTCTTCCACAGGGCTTAAGGAGTCTGTTGACTTGAGTGGGAATATTCATAAGCTCAACAGCAGGCACACGCCCGAGAACTTTGCAGAGCAGCAAAAATCACAGCAAAACGGGTAAAGAGGTGAAAGGAAACTCTTTGTTGACTCTGTGCTGGGGTATGAAATATTTCTCCTCTCTGCTGACGCACACTGATTGTTTTGGGCATCTGTTGGCATCTTGGTCAGTTCAGTATTTCCAGAGATACCTACACCAGCTTATGGGTGTTTTTCTTTGGTGTGAAATGCAGCAGAATTAATTTGCAGCGAGAAGACTGTCGGATTTTACACTTGCTGGCTCAGATGCACGACTGTGTAATGACAGAGGGGACAAGTGCATAGAGGGGACTTCAGGACAAGCAATCTCTTGGCATGTGTTTGGAGCCCAGCACAGACAACATAATTATAGCAAAAGCTGTTGAATCTGCCATGCTCCCAGTCTGGACGAACAAGGGAGAATGCAGATTACAGGATCTATATGGAAACATCATATTTCAATGGAGTCCAGAAATTAAAATAAAAGGATAAAAAAAAAAAAAAAGGATGGCGGCTGCAGGGATCATTCATAACCAAAATATATGACTTACGTTGTACGCGGAAGTGTAAAGTTGTGATTTCACTTCTGCGGTCACACTGGCAGTTTCTGCAAGGTCAAATATAAAGAAAGCTGTTTTCATCCTAGGAAAACAAGAAAAAACTTCCATATAATAACTGCTTAATGTAACCAGCTTGCATCACAAGGTCATATACATCTTCAACACGTCCATGTACAGAACACCAGTATCTCCATTTATGACATCACTGATACATATTGCTCTCCAGGATGTGTTTTCTCACCCTGTGTCCCAACCACCCTCTGCTCCTTTGAGATACTTTGAGCAGAACCTTTTGGTGAACAAAACCACCACCATCCTCAAGGATTTGCTGGAGGCCTTATGCACTTCATCTCCTTCTGCCAACCTTCCAAAGCTTGGCACATTTAGATCCCATAAGGCCATGCACCATCAAGCTGCATGCTTTGGTGTGTACTTCCACACCAGTGAGCTGGCATCAACCACCGGCTGTTGGAAGGGAGGAAAGGAGCGTCACCTGGCTTGCCACATCTCTTCGTTGGCGACAGCTTCCCAGGAAGAGGGCTTGAAACTAAATGGGAATGAGAATAAAATCCAGCCATTAGATCCGTGTCACTGTGTTTCACCCAGCATGCAATCAACCCTTCTAAACCAGGCAGCTACAGACCCTCCAGGCAGAAGAAAACCCATCATGAAGCCTATGGCTCTGACAGCTGGGAATTCAGCAGATCTTCAGTCATTCATAAAACGTTATTCCTCTCTCTCCATAGAAGGGAGCCTCTGGTATATCAGGTGTTCCACAGCATCATACCTATCCCCAAAGTGAGAGATGCTTTTTACCACCCACCACAGTTCAGCCTGGGACATTTAAAGCTTTGGATGTCCCAAGGCCTCAACGTTTTTTGGCTCCTGATCAAGTTTTAAGATTGGAATTGGACCTCATATTTGACTAGAAACATCCTTTCTACTTTTAACACTAATAAAATTACCTTATGTGGACATATTACATGTTTCAGAACACAAAACATTATGATTAAGGCTCATTGTCCCGATTTGACCGTTGTCAATTGACCATTGTCCTAACACTTGACACTTGTGTTTAATTTCTCTAACACTGCAATGGATGTGGTTACGCTGCTGGAAGAAGAATGATGAGCAGGAAGGAGCAGAGTCACCCGTGCCTCATACCTTCCGTAGTCTTCAGTCCAGTTATAAAGATTTCTTGTAAGACGAATCCACTCTCCTGGGTCAAACACAACATCGGCAGGAACCAACTTTTCACACGTGCCCCATGGCCAGAGTGAATGGCTCCTTCTCCAGGTTGAATCACCTTCATGAAGACCTATGCAGACAAACACTTCCTTACTGCCAAAAAAAACCAGAGAGAGCAATCGTGAAGCCATGCCAGAGACCATGGGCCACCGCCCACAGCAGTGCATCAGAGATGTCTCAAGCAGCACATCATCAGAAAGGACATGTCTCTGGGTCAGTCTGCAGAACGGCAAGCAAATACTTTATCTGGGCACTGCACATAGAATCATCTAGGTTGGAAAAGACGTCTAGGATCATCAAGTCTAGCCTTCATCCCAACATCTCGCTGATCCCTTGACTATGTCCCGAAGTGCCACATCTACTCATTTTTTTTTAACACCTCCACCACTGCCCTGGGCAGCCTGTTCCAATGCCTAACCACTCTTTCAGTAAAGAACATCTTCCCAATATCTAACCTAAACCTCCCCTGGTGCAACTTGAGGCCATTATCTCTTGTCCTGTCATTAGTTACTTGGGACAAGAGACCAACACCAGCCTCACTACAACCTCCTTGAGGTAGCTGGAGAGAGCAATGAGGTCTCCTCTCAGCCTCCTCTTCTCTAGGCTAAACAATCCCAGTTCCTTCAGGTGCTCCTCATATGACATATTCTCCAGACCCCTCACCAGCTTTGTTGTCCTTCTCTGGACCCACTCCAGCACCTCAATGTCCTTCTTATCCTGTGGCACCCAAAACTGGACACAGGACTCAAGGTGCGGTCTCACGAGTGCCGAGTACAGGGGCACAATCACCTCCCTACTCCTGC
>JAVSBS010013741.1:23998-35855 GCA_033124195.1 Coracias cyanogaster | reverse complement strand
GAAGAAAGGGGCAACCTCTTTTCACTTGTGCCCTGTGATAGGACAAGGGGCAATGGATACAAGCTAGAGCACAGGAATTTCCACCTGAACATGAGGAGGAACTTCTTTACTGTGAGGGTTACAGAGCACTGGCACGGGCTCCCCAGAGAGGTTGTGGGGTCTCCTTCTCTGGAGACTTTCAAGACCTATCTGGATGTGTTCCTGTGTAACCTCCCTGTGGGAAACGGACCCATTACTTGCGCCTACACTGCAACAAAGGGGGTTGGACTTGATGGTCTGCAGAGGTCCCTTCCAACCCCTAACATTCTGTGATTCTAAGTTTCAGGACAGGTCAACATATGTTCAAGTACAATTGGGGTTTTTAATACAAAATTAAACACATTCAAAACTAAAGCATATGGAGATCTAGGTTATATCTCCTTTCTAGCTTAGTCATTTTAGTTCTTTTTATATTAGCACCTACAAATGTCAGTCTAGATATTCCCTAGCTATTGTTTACACTTTTATACAAATATAATGTGTTATGAGCTTATTAAGATATAGTAATTATAGTTTTCAAATAGGAATTATGAATGGTTGTAGATATCTAACATTTAGGCTAATCATTGTAGTGTCTACCTCCTCCTGCAGTCATTCGTAAGGTCTGCCCTAAATCCTCTTGAATAGGATTCAGGTGGCTTCCTCATATGATGTGCTTTAACCCTTCTAAAAAGATTTGCTGGACATTCTCAAACAAGCAGTTGTCTAAATATGTCAGGCCTTAATCTAATTCTGAAGATCATAGGAACTTAAGCATCACTATCATTACTATTGCTATCGATGTGATTAGTGTCACTGTATCACTTGCCTACATCTTCAGAAATAGGGCTCTAGCTGTATGGATTCCGAGAAATTACGGTTAATTTCTGAAAATCATACAGATTTACTGTTGGTTTGAGGGATAGCAGAGGGCACAGGATAACTTCATTTGTAATCAGAGACAGAACACTGCATAAAATTCCAAGGCTTGTTTTATTTCATTATTTCAGTACAAAAGGAACCACAAATTTACAAATGCATAAACAAGATCCACACCTGAATATGAATTAACTTTTAAGGAGCACTGTGTTGACATGAGTAGCTGGCTTTTGATTTTAGAGGCAGCTTTGCAATTTCTGCTTGAGACAGCTGTATCCTTCAGAGACAAACAGTATAAAAAGAAAGCCCAGAGCACCCAAAATATTGAAGCACCAACATTTTGGAAAATAATTAAGAAATGGAAAATTACAGATGCCTGGAAGAGAACAAAGCCTTAAGATGCAAAGAAAATTAAAAATAAAGTGAATGTTTTCCCTTGAATGTCTTCTCAACCTGCTTTTACGAAGAAGCTTATAGGAATCTTTAGGTAATTAAACATTCTTCATCATTATCATAACTGTTATTAAGAGTACACCTTAAGTAAGAGTGCAAAATTAGGAGCTGGGGGGTTACATTCCTGTTCTCTGGTGCTGCAGGGAAGTCAGAGTTCACTCTGGAGGATATTGTTTTCTGTTTTTTCTCAAACAGTGGATGTCTATTCTTTGCTCTTACCAGTTCATGACCAGATAAAGGAAGCCGAGTGTTTACTGCTGGTAACAGTTTACATGTACTACAGCTCCTTGTGATTTTTGGATCAACTTCCCAGCCTTTTCCATGGGATATATGTCCAAAATGGGGTTTCATAAGCAGGGGCTTGCTATGTTCTGATCTTTATTAGTCTCAATTCTCTGTGAAATCTTACTCTTATGCATAAGGTCAGTCCTTGCACTAACACAAATTGAAATAAATGAAGTTGTTTGTACAAGCTGGGTTGAACACTGAGGAAAGGTGGGTAGAATCAGTGTTTGCTTTCTGGGTACCCTTATTACTCAATGGAAGCAGGAATATAAAAAAAAGTTTTCAGAAAAATGGAAAAAATCACTGCTTTTAATTATATCATGAATAGATTTGTAACCATCTTAAGAAGGTAACATCTCACCAATCATTATGTTTAACTCATGTAAAAACCTTCTAGTCCAGAGTGTTTTAGTTAAGTTCAGTTAATTTGTTGAATATTATTTTCTGAATACCTTGTAAATTGTCACCTTGATATTTGCATAAAACATTATTTAAACTCATTCCAAGGATATTGTTCTTGTGTCACTTAGAAAATACTATATTATGACTTCTAACCTTTGTTTAAAACATTGGACTATTAACTGCACTATGTATCATTATGAGGCTATCTAGATTATGTTGGCAAATGTCAGCATTTCACAGTAAAATCATTCCTCCAAGTATTAAGCACTGATAATCTTACTAAAAATATCTCATGAACTAGATTACTGAATGTCTGGATTAGCAGTAACAACTCTGAAACAAAGAGAGATTTAAGAAAAAGTAACAGAGTCCAATGTGATGATAATGGCACATTTGGTGGATCTGACAGTGCTATAAAGGGAGGCAAGAGAGAACTGAAATTATTATTATTATTATTTTATATTTATGTCAGCATTGTTTCTCAGTAAATTTGAGCCTTATTAACTGAAAGAAGAAACTCTGGATTTCTTCATGTAAAACCTTTGACCAAGACCCAGACCTTATTATTTCAATGTCAAAAAGAATACAGTTGACTTTGTTTTGATTTTGCAACTCTCTGTAATCCTTTCTTTTAGCACAGACTGGATTTGGAAATACTTAAATACCACAAGAAAGGTGAAAATGCAATAATTCATGCAGTATTAAAGGCAAAAAATTTTCCAGATGGGCTTTCTAGGATAAATTACCCTTCTCCCAAAGAACAGGGTCTATGGAAAAGTATTTGTTGCAAACCTCTGAAAAGGCTTTCTTCATTAAATCTTTCTCTTTGTTTTTCTATTTCCCATTAACATTTCTTGTATAAATTCAGCATAAGAAAGCTTTCACAGAGCTCATCATTTCAAGGTTACAAATGTTTCAGTGAAATACATTCAGGGCAAGTCACAGAGTTTAATATACTCTAAATTCCAGACTTCTACTAAGGTTTTCAAGGAAATGTGGAAAATATGCCTGAAAAATACAGGCTAATACATGAAGAGATGTTACATTATAAGATAATTCTATTATCTTGATGGTGGTAAAAATCATACCCTACGAAGATTTTTTTAGTCAGTCTTATGTTACTGACGCTTACATGAGCTGAATAATTTGCTGTCAGGTTAAGTGCAACAGAACTCCCTACACACACCATTTTATCCCTACAACCCATTTGAATGCAAGAGTAGTATCACTGAATCATCGAATGGTTTGGGTTGAAAAGGACATTTAAAGGTCATGTTGTTCAAGTCCTCTGCAGTGAGTAGGGACGTGTTTATCTAGATCAGGTTGCTCAGAGCCCTGCCCAACCTAACCTGGAATGTTTCCAGAGATGGGGCTTCTACCACCTCTTTGTGCAACTGTCCACTGTTTCATCACCCTCAGTGCAAAAAATTCCAGGCGGGAGAACCTCAAGTCTCTCAGCCTTTCTTCATAGGAGAGCTGTTCCTTCCCTCTGATCATTTTGTGGCCCTCCTCTGGACCTGCTCCAACAGGTTCATAGAATGTTAGGGGTTGGAAGGGACCTCTGGAGAACATCAAGTCCAACCCCCTTGCCAAGCAGGGCCATAGAATCTAGGGCAGGTTACAGAGGAACACATCCAGACAGGTCTTGAAAGTCTTCAGAGGAGGAGACTCCACAACCTCCGTGGGGAGCCAGTGCTCTGTAATCCTCACAGTAAAGAAGGTCCTCCTCATGTTCAGGTGGAACTTCCTGTGCTCTAGCTTGCATCTGTGTCCTTCCTGTGCTGAGGACTCCAGAGCAAGACACAGTACTCCAGGTGAGGTCTCACCAGGGTAGAGTGGCAGAATCACCTCCCTCAACCTGCTGGCCCATAATAATGGAGAAAGATCATACTAGTACTTCATTGAATAATATCTTACATCCATTATATGGCAGGGTGCGGAAAAAGGAGAAAAGAAAAGAATTAGAGGGTTTAATTTTAATGTGTTTCATGTGAAATAAATAAGGCCAAAGACAAAGAACTTGAAAATATTACCATTCTAGAATGAAGTGAGAATATTAATAAAAAGAAATTGGACAGTTCAGTAATAAACAGCACAGTAGATCACCACTAAAAATTAGCATAATTGGCAGCTGGCATGTTCAATTTGTCAAAGTGTTAGGAGGCACGGCAGACTTTTGTAGGCAGTAGTAGGGTTCAGTTCTTAGTCACTTGAATATGATCAATGATTCTCTCAAAAATACTGGCTGTAGGTAATCACACGTGGAAGCCATTAGAGATATTTTTTAGCTGCTTATAGAAATAGAAAGGGCTGCATATTAATTTGCCATGCTCTTTCATTAGTTTTGTGTCATTTGTTTCATTAGTCATCTGCTGTTTCACACCAATGTCAATGACACAAAACTAATTTCTGACTAAATTGTACTGGTGAATTGCACCCCATTACAGGAATAATTCCATTGTGCTCATTTGTATTTGGAATGAATGGTTGCATCAAAGCTGTTGGCTCTAACTACTTCATCCAACATACTTCCTCTGTGAAAAAGGAAACATTGGCTATGAAGGTTAGATAGTATCTGATCTAGATTTTGAATATCAAACAGTGAGTACCCAAGTCCCTTTGTAGTTCTGGCTGTAAGTGCCTTCCTGAACGTTTCCCTAATAAGTGATTTATGCAGGCACCCTTCAATGTTCTTCTAATGTAGATATGCACAGCTAATGCATTGTGAAAAATCAGGAGTCCAAGTTATTAAGAAGCAAACAAATACAGAAAATAGAAACCCAGCCCTCAAAATTTCTGCTTGATAGCACAGTATAAAGTGAATTACCACACCTGGACATAGATCTTCATGTCAGGTCTCAGTTAGTGGGTTAATGAGTCTGTGGATGTCTCTCTCCTATTACTCTATTGAAGGGAAGCATTAATTTTGTTTAAAGTACTTCCTGTAAGTTTCTACAGATAATTCTCTTTGTAAGAGCTTCAGGTCCTACTTAATTTGGTGGGAATTCTTTTATCTGATGAGAGCATGGCACATTCATGGTATGACATAACTACTTCCGAAAGTAGACCTTGATCTTTAATGTTATTTAGAAGTTTTCCTAATGTCAAGCTTTTGAAAAAGACTTTTGAAAAAAGGGATGCAAGAAAGGCAAAAATAATATTCTACATTGCAACAAAAAGATGCTTTGCAAGTAAATTGTAGGGAAAGAAATCTAGTTCCAAAAAATCAGATCTTTAACACTGCAAAATTCGCACTCATAAGCTACATCTGGAAAAAGTACTTTATACAAAATGAAGAAGTGACACAAAATCTAGCCTGACATCTCCTGCTGAGACTGAACAGTCACAATCATCTTATTTTCCTTCTATTACACACTTAGAAAGTGTGCAGTATGCTACTGTGTAGTAGAAGAAAGAAAATACTGTATTATGTTTGCTCTTTACTTTTAATTGCATTTGATTAAGCAATTTCTTAAAAGGAGAGAAGTATTTTTTTAGACTCACAGAATGACTCTCTTCATTCTTCAGATGTTGCTGTGCTGGTTCTACCATCATCATTTTATGCTGCCATCAGTCACCTGGTCACACAGGCCAACGCTGAACTCAGCAACATCCCATCAGAAGTCTTCTTTCAGACAGTCTTCCCATGGGCCCAGCTCCCCTGCTGCCCACTGTGTTGCTAACATCTTCTTCTGGACACAACAAATAGGGATGACTGCCTCAGTAACCCTTCACATGGAAGAGCTCAGCAAGATACAACCAGCCTCAACAGAAGCCAACAAGAAGCTCACCCAGCTCATTGGCTTCTGGTTAAAGTAGCCCTGGCCTCACCCACCACCCCAACCATGACCACCTGGGTGTGGGTGGAGCCACAGAGACACAGGGTGGTCAAGGTTCTGCCTCTGGAACATGAAGCCAGTATATAAACAAAACATTCTGCTAGGCTGTGAATAGTTCCCATGTCAAATCCAACTTGGGGCCCACAACTCTGGCCCCAGCACTTCAGATGTAGGCAAAAAAATGGAAATTTTTTTTTTTCTGTGCTTCCAGAATTTCTATGTTTTGGATAGCTGCTATCAAAATGAGTCCAGTACTTTTCCAGTCTAAAGCAAACTGACAGAGCAAATCACAATGTCTTAAAGGGAGAAAGCTACTTTGTTCTGAAATGCATAGCACAAAATGACATGTGACATACTGAAAGATGTCTAGCAGGCACATTTTTAATCAGCTTGCTAGTAACGTTTGACCACTGCTGTGAGTGGCTCGCAGGTAAGCAAATTCTGAAGCCTACCGCTGTGCTCTGTGTGAAGTTGCACCATGCTGTGTGACTGATCTGCTAAAACAGTGTGTTACACTGGTTTGTGTCGGGAGTTCAGAGCTATACTAGGAAGGACAATTTTTGCCTCTACCTATGTTTGTAAGGTTAAGATACTGTTCCTGTATAGGTCACTTACTCCTTGTGCCTCAGCTAGTGTTCCTTTTCATTGGACAAATCTTAAGAGAAAAAATCATGAAATGTTACAAATGCAATCATCCACACATGAATAGGATTCAATAATATGTTTATTTAATTTTCAGAAACTTATTTATGTTTCATCCTGGCTAAGATATAACTCTTCAAAATGGTATGAGAAATAGGAATTAAGTCCTGGGATTTGTGTGGCATTAAAACAGCAACAGGCTCTTGTAATTAGATTTCTGTTGATTTTTTGGCTCAGGAACATGAGGCTAAACAAAGAATGAAATGAAAATGTGTTTTTGAGGATCTCATATGATGTTACCACATGCTAATAATGGCAAGAACTACAAGAACCCCTCTAAGTCAGGTGGTTTGGTTTCATTCTTAACTTCCTAATGTTTGGAAGTCAGAAGAAAAAACTAATCTAGAGTTTATCTTCCCTTGCTTCAGTGAAGTTAAATCAGGGGATACATTTGCTCCACTCTCTTGCAATGCTGTTACACTTGATGTATATTACTTCACCTATGACAGAGAGAAACCTGATGGTATGTGGATGATGAAGTTTATTATGGTTATCAGAAGGTCCTTTAATGGCTATAATAATTCCCAAATCCTGAGCTTGTCAAGCTAACTGCTTTGCTTTCCTTTAATTATAACTAATGATCACTCTGGACACAGAAAGAGATAACGAAAATACATGAAGAGAAAGATGAGTTACTAGAAGGGACTTCATATAACCTTATACTGCTATAAACAATTAAAAAACCCAATCATTTTGTTTGATTAGATGGTTTACACTCATTCTGTTCCAACATGAGCTACTTTCTGATCTTACCATTAATCATGTTATTCAAGTGAACATTAATCTAACGTCTTTTCATTATGAAAAATGCTAGGAGAGACAAATTTTCCTCAGTTATCAGACCAATGACCTTTCTCATTTCAGTGATAGTAATAATTAAAAAGAGATCTTTTTTCTACATTTTATACTGAATTTCAGTATATTTCAACAATTGTGGAGGCAGAGCATCAGACCTTTAGAAATAAGAAAATGAACCTTTTTCTGCAGCATCTCCTTTCATACGAAATGAAAGAGAAATATGCATGCCTCAGAATCCTTCTGACTCACATGTGACAATTATGGTAATTAGTTTGAAGTCATTTTACAAGTATCATAAAACATAGTAAGTTACTATGAAAACGTCCATTCTTGCGTATACAAGTTTTTGTGTGAAATAATAAAATAATCAGTGAAACTCTTTATTAGGAATCTGCTTGGATTTTAGGGTTTATAGAGCTTTACATTGTGTTTCCTTTCCTTAATTTTGTTTTGTTTTCACTATCTACACAAAAACCCGATTACATACTGTGGGTCTTAGCTATTGCTCTTTTTCAACAACTACACATCAAACACTCCAATTTAGTGGACATTTAATAAAAGAAAAGGATTCATGCTTTCAAAATTTTGGTTTAATATGCAAATGGGATGTCATTTTGCTCAAGCACCAGCTGTTGCTCTGGTCATGCAGCTAAGGTAGGAAAAATGTCTTTTTAAATAACAAAATGGATCTTAAAACTTAAGTTAAATTGCAACATCCAGCAAAAATGATAATTCAAATGCCCAATTTTTAAGGTTTTTCTTTCTAGTGTAAATTTAGGAAAACCTTGTAACACAATTCAGGACATATTCATTTATGTAAAAACACTTTGAGCTGTCTTATTCCTTAGTCACTGAGAAACCATCTGAGGAGATCACAATAGGTAAAGAAAGTCTAATGAAAGAGTTACTAAAGATGTAAAATCATCCAGTTTATGGTCACTCTCAGGTTTTGTCATAAGCCTTGTACAAGAGCAGGTGCCTTTATATCTTGCTTTAGGGGCAAACAAGCTTACTGGACAGGCAGTGAAAGAAATGAGCTTTCTTTGTGCTGGTGGGGTGCAGAAGGTATGCTGTTGCCACTGGCTTTTTTTGCGTAGGAACAAAATATCTTTGACAAAAGGTCTCTAACAAAAGTTCTTTACATTAAGGAGGTTTGCCTATTATTTAAAATGTTAGCAGCCACCTGATTTACCCTGATTGAAAAGAGAGAGGAGAGATCACAGCAGCAGCTCAGGGGAGTATGAGGCAGAGCTACAGCCAAAAGATATATGTCCCCAGTCTTAAAATCTAATCTCCAGAGCATCATTGAAATAGTCACACTATTCTCTGTGAATAATTTAGGTAAAAAGACAATTCCATGGCCTCATCTGTTTCACAAAGCAGACTGAAATACTAGCTGTGTCTCTCTTCCTCTTTTCATTTGTCCTTTTGTTTGAAAGTTGAACTGTTATGTTGTTCTGTATTAAGAAATATTTTTGTTTGCCTCATCATAAAGCTTGGAATAACTCTGTGGAATTATTTCTCTTTCCTTCTAAAATAATTTGATCACTATATGAAGAAAAAAATTGAACAAAAAAAAATAGTAGGAAATAAGAGCAGCAAAGGATCTAACTCACGTGGACCACACCACTGCCACCCAGTAGGTGTAAAAACCACTAAAAAGTGGCATTTGCACCTAGCGGGAGATTGTGTAAGCAGAAGAGCCACAGATAGGTTTAGAAGTTTTATTTCTTACTATTTTTCATTGTCTTCTGTCTGGAACAGTGAGTAGAATGATAACATCATAAACAAGGAAAGGAAGGAATAGGTTTTTATTAAGGTTAGTTAACACTGCATAACTTAATTGGTTTCAGTAATAATCAGTTCCAAAACAAAATGAAAAGATACATACTGTACATACACAAATTTGAATATCTTTATGTTGAACAAGTTTCATGTTGAAATAGCTTCAAACATCATGTCATAACCCAATGGAAACGTATATGACAAGTTTACCTACAATTTATCTGCACCACATTCTGGCACCTTCTTCTGGCATCATCAAAACTCATGTTCCTGCTATTACTAACAAAATACACACAAGTACACACACACGTATTTGTGTGTACACACAAATGTATATGTGTATAGTCACCAATTATGAGTACATACTTGAATAAGACTCTCTTGCATGTACATGATATAATGAAAGTCACTATATTCTCTATTTGAATCCTTGCATTGAAATGAGTTTGCTGTTAGGTTTGCTCTCATTGCTTCCTAGTAAATTCACAGAAAACAGACAGGGACCAAAGCTTTTAGAATTTCTTTGGAAGCAGAACCGAACCATAGAGATAAAACATTAAATAAGCATAAATGGTTGCAAGGGAACAAAAGTTCCACACTTCCTGCTAACAGCTGCATATATGAACATAGTAGAATCAACACCTTGGTCTCCTAGTGCTTGCATACTAAACACCCTTTTTTATTTTCTCTGCATTCTTAGTAAAATCAAGTATGATTAAACCTGACAGTCCATAGTAAAAAACAAGAAGGTAGCAATTAAAACAGACACCTAGGATTTATTTATTAATGGATGGGGACTCTTTTACCCTTGGAGACAACTTGCAAAATGGTAATGAAAAGTAAAAGGAATCTATTCCATGTTCAGACATCTGCTGTACTTTTCTGTGATATGATGGGACCAAATACCGTCTTTATGAGGCTGTTGCCTGGCGGTGCAGTGCCTGGTATCAGGTCATCTCTGGAATCCTACACGGGCATGACAAGACTGAGGTGGCTTCTTGTACATCCCTCTTGGGGACAAAGTGAGGATATATTTCGTTGAATGCTGTAAATCCCTTGAATGCTGTAACAGCTGGCCCGTATATTCAGCAAAGCAGATCTTAGAAACAGATTATAGACAAACCCACATCTCCCAACATAAGGGCACCAAAAATAAAACATTTATTAAAAATGTCCCAAAAGGACATGGAAATCTGAGATGCCAGGTCAACAAAAAAGCCAGCTACAAGCTGATCTGAGGGGAAGCTGATGACCAGATACCACTGGCATGTTTTGCTCAGCTCTCTGCACAAGGGAGACCAAATTACTGGGAAAATCAAACAAATGAAAATCAGGCAGGGTCTTCAAATATTCCAAAATCTTTTTATGAGACTGACATATTACCGAGTGTGCATTTCCTCTGGAAACTTCCACTGGCTAAGGGCATGAGAATTAGCATATAGATGTGGGTTGTTATACTATATAGTAATGAGTAAATGTAATTGCTTTTACTGGTACATATATTTATATAGTGCAATTCCTTTGAGTGACACCACATTGTTGATTAGATATACATCCTTTTTTCTTGACTGAGAGTGGATAACCCATTAGTTGATGGCCTAAGAGCAATATTTTGAAGCAATGTACAACACAGAAAAACAAGTACTTTGTAAAAAAAGTACTATATTGCTAAGGCTCAAAAGCTGCAGCTCAGTACCAAAATTTTATGTTCACGTCCTTGATCCCATATGAAGTGTTATAAAAGGGAGAACTTGTTACAAGGACTTACTTTCATTGGTTTTCTGCAGCACAAGTTCCACTTAACCTATTGTTATTCACTTTTCTTGCTGTGTGGGAAAGAAAACTTTTTCCATTGTTCATCTCCAAAGTCTGACTTAAGTGCCTGCACTTTTGGACTGACAAAGCTGATCTGTGAAAACCAGTGCTGGTTTATAAATCAAAGGTAGGCTGAGATCACTGCGAATGACTGCCTTCTACGTACACAAAATTCAAAAGAAACACTGGCTAACAACAGCAACAACAAGGAAATGAGCATGAAGAATTATGATACATTGGATGGTGACATTTTATTCCTTATTTCTTCACTGTGAATATGACTGGAACTTGGTATTACACATTAACATTGCAGCCTTCAAGAGTTTATTTTTACTTTATAAGACAATTTACAGGGAATACAGAAACAGTAACAGCTTTTTGGGTCATTCCCAAAACTAATGCAGTGTCCTTGCTCTGCAAAGGCATAGACATAAAAATGATTTGTATGAGTTAATATTTAGAAAGTATACTACAAAATGTTCTTGACAATTTTAATCTTTGTTGTTTTTGAAACCACCTAAATGTTCAAATGGTGCTGGAAGGCATAATTTCTATGTTTGCCTACATTTTTTTATGAAGTTACTTCACCTTCACTACATCTGTTTCTGTTTGTAACAATTCCAGTGCTTGTTCTAATACCATTCATTAGAAGATCAATTAACTTTTACAATCAGTAGTCAGATTTAAAGAAAAGGTTTAAAGCTAGGGAGCTCATTGTACTTATTGAATTTATAAATGCTGAGTAGTAGGGGTGTGTAGCGGAGTCTGGCTGAGCTGATTTTCCCCATAGCAGCCCTCACGGAGCAGTGTTTTGTGCTGGGAGCTAGAAGGGTGTTGATAACACACCCGTGTTGTGACTACTGCTGAGCAGTGCTTGCACA
>JAVSBS010013741.1:10529-23898 GCA_033124195.1 Coracias cyanogaster | reverse complement strand
GAGCTAGAAGGGTGTTGATAACACACCCGTGTTGTGACTACTGCTGAGCAGTGCTTGCACAGCACCAAGGCTCTTCCCAACATTTCCTCCCATAGTAGCATGGGGTGGGCAGGATCTTGGGAGGGAACACAACCAGTACAGCTGACCCGAACTGACCAAAGGGATATTCCATACCATATGACATCAGCTCAGCTACAAAGCTAGGGAAAAAGGGGGAAGGGGAGGGGGGGCTGGCGGTGTATTCCATTGTCCTCCAGAGCAACCAGTACAGGTATTGGAGTCCTGTTTCCCAGTAAGGGGCCAGACATCGCCTACTGATGGGAAATAGAGAATAAATCTTTGTATTCCTTTGCTTCCATGCACAGATTCGCTTGGCTTTGCTTCTGTTATTATTAAACTGCTTTTGTTTTACCCACAACAGGGTTTTTTTTTTCCATCTTATTTTCCTTTCCCTTTTTGCTCTGCTGAGGAGGGAGAGGGAAAAAAGGGGGGGGGTGATAGAGCATCTTGGTTGGCACCTGGTGCTCAGCTAAGGTTAACCCACCACAGGGTGATTTCCCACCTTTAGTTCTTGCAAAAGTTTTAAACATACAGCCTCTGATAGCTCCTCAGTATTTTGGTTGGCTTATTATGGGAGGCAATCCTAGAACTTTAAAGGTTTTATTTCTTTATTATCAATTTACAGCCCACAAAACCTCCTGAAAGGAATTGCCAGAAAATGAAACGGGGCCATATTTCATTTGGGTTTTTTTTTCTCTGCTGAAAACAGCAGAGAATATAAGTACAAGGTAACAATTTACACAGAAGCTGAGCTTTGTAGTTTGCTTGCTGTAAAATTTGCCTTTGACTTTTGTAGGCTAAGAACTGGATAGAAACATGAAAGAGAACTAAAACTAAAGTTGATGAAAGGATCTAATACTGTACTTGTTCAGCACAAGTCTAGTACAGGGCTTATGCTTTGCTTCAGTTCACAGGTGATGGATATTTTGAATCTGGTCTATCTCTTTAACAGATATTCACTTCACCAACTGTATTTGCTGAACCAATTTTAACCATGTTTTGAACATATTTAAAATATGTCATAGCTTTCTATCCATTGAGTGTTTTGTTTTGACCATAGGTAATTGTTATTTAAACAAATGTCAAAAAGTGTCATGTTTTCACTAAAGTGTAAGCAACATTGTCAACTTAAGGGCACATGTTCTATGAAGGACATTTTTATGCTTTATATTTTAAGAATAATAAAGAATATAGATATTGTGTACTCTATCTCAAACTGGATAGAGTAAAAAAAAACACATCAAAAAGCAAATAACAGAGAAAATGGAATGGAAAGTATTACATTAAGTGATTTCAACTATTAGGCTATTTTTAATTATTTTTTTTCTGTACTTTCTTCAAAGCCACCAAATGTTACTTAAGTTCAAACTGCTTTCCAGTCTATTATTAATTTATACTGCATATAATAATATTTAATCATATAAACATATTAAAATAATATAAACATATCATATAAACATATAAAAATGTAAAATTTTTATTAAAAATTAAAATGCTTATATATTTTTAAACAAAACATATATTTATCATGAAGGCTTGGTTCAGTTGCCCACCTGCTGGTGGCTAGTGACATTTCAGATGCTCCTATCTGCCATCCAGAGGTATTGTTAATGGCACAAATCTCCCAAATGTCCTAAACACCCTCACAATAGATTATCTCAGATATGGTTATTAGATACTGTATTAAGTAAGTACATATCTGTGAGCAATTGAAGTAGTTTGCAAGTGACTACCCTGATCTTTGAGGTGAGGTTTAGCTCACAGAAATCAACTCAAACACCAGCTCCAAAATGTAAGCTAGAAATCTGGTGCAGACATCTAAAACGTGAACAATAGAAACTTTAGAGATCTTTCCAGTTTACAGCAAAGTAAACACTTGACACTCAGCCATCTAAACAGACCTCTAGACCTATGTATCAGCTAGATCTCTATTGGCTCACACCAAGAAAACAGCTTAAACTCAGGTGGGAGAGAAGTCCCATCCTTGCATGCAGTCATTTTGAGCTCTAAAGAGTTGCAACACGTCTCTAATGCTCAGGCTAAAAAGTGTGCTGAGTGGTGGCAACCTTCTACTGAAGCGGGGTTTCTACTTGCAAAACTATTTGAAAGTCTTTGCATGAAAAGAGAAGCCAAGAAAAAGGAGTTTATTTTTGCACGTGCAAAATACTGACTTTTCAGTGTCCCTGGAGTTTTCCCCCAGGTTGTTGCTATGTATTATCTCATTACTTGTGTTTTAGATGTGTATAATTCCTTTCTTTCAATAGGATACTCTTAGCAGGCTTTTCCACCTGTCCCTTACGGATCATTTAAAACATCTTTCTCTTTTATATTGTTTTCTACTTAATCTACTCAGATTGCCACTGATTTTTGTGTTTCACTGCTTCAACCTTGTTTCATCAAGTTCAAGATTTGTTTAGGGGATTACAGTTAATACAAACCTAAGCAGTCACAGTTAACTGCCTTAGATCATCTGTAAAGTTATTATTTCTTGTTCTAAGCATTTCATTTTCACTTCCATTTTGTTTTCTGCAGTATTCCCCTCAGGGAAGTCATCTGTAGAATTAGTATCTTTTGTGTGTTGTCTTGCTTTGTGGGTTTCAACCTGTGAAACAGTAGTTCAATATGACACAATCATGACTTTTATTTAGTTATTTTTAGAAAACATTTTTTCTTTCAAATCTTGTCAATTTTTGCAAATTCAGCAGTAGCTAGAATCCTTCTCTTGTATCCCTTCAGTTTTACATGGTATTTCAAAACACAATATGCTTGTTTTCATATCTGTTTTAGTCCTTGGTCTCTTAATTTTTATATTGTTTTCCTCCTCTTATCTTCCAAATGTCTAATTTTTTGAAGTTCTTCTGATAATCTTCACTCCATACTTTCTGCTTTCTTAGTCTCCATCATAAATTAATCTTGATAGATCAGCCTTCTCCTCAGGACTATGAATTTAATGCCACCCGTGAAACAACAGTTTCTCACTACTCCCTTGTGTACCATGATTTCTGTGTCACGTCCGAAAGCCAAAACTTTCTTCTAGTAGTAAAATGAATATATCTATGACGGTCAATCTCTTGTCTATTCTCACTGCGCTCCTCAGGTTGTTGGACATGCAATCTACCAGCCTGACCTATTTCACACAAATAATATACATTTTGAAAACTTGCCTTCTTTCCAGTGCTATTAAAAGCCTATTTAAAGCTTATAAAATTTTAGTAATACATTAATTTCTGTTCCGCAGACTTTCTCAGAATCTGTTTTATCACAAACAGCTGAGCAGTTGTGTTGATCTAAACCTAGTCTACTCCTTCACTGGCCCTACCCTCATGGATACCTTAATTTATTCCTGAAATGTCTTACTAAATACTCTACTTCTCCCATTTAATATCCTAACTCTGCTGTAGCATCTGCATTCATGCCTATCTCGTTGCTTGCCATTGTTTTTAAATCTTTCTGGAGACCTACTGAGTTGATCAAGCTCTGTGGCTTCCCCGGATCTCTTGCTTTCTCAAATTTTCTGTTAGAATCTTGTAAGAAACCTGGCACCTATTCTCCCTTGGTTACACTGAGTGGCTTTGTGTGTCTCCTAATATGCTGAAGGATATTCTGTGTCTTTTAAACACTCCAAAATATCTTTTCTGTCTTACTTTTCTTCAGACATCCTTTATCATTGTTGGTGCTGGTATTTCTTTGCACAAGTATCTAAGTTATTTCTCTGATCATGTGATACAGTCCTGAGGGCCTATTTCTTTTGTGTATTGTTCTGAACCTTTGTACTCTGATTACCCAGTTACCTCTGTGTTTTCTTCCTTTACTACTTGTCCAATGACCCTGTAGTGTAAAAGTCATTAATATGTACAGCCAGTTGTTTTGTAGGACATTTAAGAGTTATATCGGTGCCCAATGGTAGCAGGCAGCCTAAGTCTGGAAACTAAACATGTAAAGTAACACATGTAGATAACGCCTTGTTTGCCTTACTGCATGTTTGCGCTCTGCTCCACAGACCTGCAAGACACTCTGCACAATACAAGGAGTCCAAGAACCAAGCAGAGAGCAAGTGCAAGGTTCAGTGTAAGTATACAGGTGCCCAAAAGCTGTTTCAGTGTCAAGGGCCTATTTTACACCTAGGCTTGATTCTTGGACACCTAGTTGTAAGAGAGCTAGCACTGCAAGTCTGCTGAGAGCTGCTGGATTCTTTACAGTCTGGTATAGAGGTACTCAGATTGGATCAAATGTTGATAGCTACCTAGCCATAGAAGAGATATTTGTTTTTCTTTACAGTATGTTATACTGGGCAATTAAACACAAAATACATAAACAAAAAAGCTAAAAATCCATGTCTCAGAAATTGCAATGTAGAGAAATTGCAATGTTTTTATCTTGATACTTACATTTTTATTATACTGTGTATTAGAATGCTCATAAGCATTTTATAATTGCTTTGACCTACTAGGAAATTGCAATTGACTGTATTTCCTTCGGTATATATGTCTTCTAATTACTTACCTATAATCCATCACATGTTTATATTAGGAAATAATCAAAAGTTCCATCTGCAAACCAAGGGAGATATCAGCCTCTATCTTACAGACTACTTGAGCTGCCTCCAGCTGCAACCATAGACACTAGTGAATCATTCTGAATATCTTGGACCCAATTTTGTCTTTCCTCTGTACACTTAAATCTATGTTAGGTCACTAGGCATACTTCTGTGCTCTTACAACAGGATGTGATCAATTCATAGTCAATTTTCTCACCCATAATACATGCTAACTGACCTAAACAAGGGCTAACTTCTTTTCTAGAGGAAAGGTCACTTAAAGCACCATTTTTCTGAAAGAAACTGAAGAATTGTTCTAACAGTTGGGTTTTTAGAAATTAATCAGTTGTATGATGCATTGTTATTAGCACAGAAGCTCGTGGGCTACAATAGAAATTAGATAAACTGAAGTTGCTATAAAGAAGCTAAAAGAAATTACATATACCTGGGAAAGAAAGCCTAAGTTCTGCTGAACTCAGCAGCTAGTAGAGCAGTGGAAAGGGAGTATATTAACTGTATGAAAATGCAAACTAAAAGGATGCACTTAGTGTTTCTGTCTTTTTAGAGAAACTCAAGGGCTTATACAAAGCTGCATGCATGCCCTGCTAACTGTGTAACTACCACAGAGCAATTAAAATGATTATTGTATTTTACATCTATCCTAAGACTCTGCATACAGTGAATGCATATCTAATTTGAATAATGGGATTGAAATATTTTCCTGGTAACCCATATTTAATTTCTTTGTTTATGCTTTTTTTCTCTCACGATTGTATGAGGATTTTATGAAGATTTTCTTTGGCTCCTTCTGTGAATTTGGGAGAAGCCCTTTTACTAACTTTCAAGTACATAGAATTATTAGGCTTCCTGGCTCAGGGAATGTATCCGTGAAAGATGATCTAGTAAATTTTGCCATTCTTATTTCCATAATGCATCTTTTGGGGTTATAAATATGGGTGTATGATGTTTCACAGCTTTTTCTACCTATTTCATGGCTTATTAGTGCATCTCTAATGCATTTTGGGAAGGAGAGGTGGATCAATAATTTCATTTTACATATCAAGAGACTGGGAGTAGGAGAGTTGAAGTGAATTTTTCAAGGTCAGCTGGAGGCTAGAGGCAGAGAGCAGGCCTGAGATCCCAGCTGGTTTCAACAGGCATCTGGGAATGCTGCCTTTCAGCTGGCAGAAGAAAAGAATACTGTCTTCTGATATCTACTATCTCATCTATATGCAAATGTGGCTGTGTGTATGGCAGGTCCACAAATGTACTCACATATGCTGAGTATATGTGTAATTTCTTTCTTAAAGAAACTACTTTCTGAAATCTTGGGATTTTCTCCCTGTCTCACTCATGCTCTGCTCCAGCACGCTGAAAAGGTCTTAACAGTATTTCATCTCATTCATGTGTTATCATTACTACTGTCAGGAGATTTTGGATAATAAATGCAGTGCTTTACCAACTAAAAACATTTTCTTTTTGCACTGACACAGACTCGTCAATAAAACCCCACGGCATGTTAACTTCCCATCTCTCAGATGTGGCACACTGACATTTACAATGCAGAGAAAGGTAACAAAGTGTGAAACAGATCATAAATCATTTAAAGAGAGTTAAAAAGAGACTTAAAACAAAAGCCTTCAGGAAAAGAAGAAAAAAAAGTGGAAAAGTGAAATGGGCAGCAAAAATTATTTTATACGAGAATGAAATGATGACCTTTTCACCTATCATCATTCACATTGGTTTGCCTTTCTCAGCCTCTGGAGCCTAGAACAATTCAGTCAGTGTGCAGAATGCTGCATGAGGAATGAACCTTTTATTTTATTATTACCCAGGGCATGATACCCTTGAGAAGAATGACAAAAACAAGTAAGAACAGATCAAAAAGGAAAGCAATAGTCACTACTGGTTTGGGATTATAAAAGCAAACAGCAAATGCAATATACTTAGAGATAGTCTTCAATTCACAAGGCAGGCAAGGGCACTTTATTGGAAACTTTTACAGTTCAAAATATGGTTTACAATCTTTTAACTCGGCCATTTAAATATGGGCTTTGCAGATGCCTGAAAATGTAGTGAGGGAAGGGGGCATACTTCATCATAGCTTGAAAATGTGAACGTACAAATAGTACTCTTCACAAAAGCACAGAACAGAAGGTTGGATATTTATATGATCAGCTCTAAATGATGATGTTTTACAGGCAAGTTCTGTTTTCAATTAAATGAAGCTAAATTGGTGATATAGACTTGTAACCAAAATCAGAAGTTGGACACCTGTGTCAGAATCCTCAACTGTCCAGCCCAGAAAAAGATACTTAATATCACAAGACTAAGTGAAAGCATTTTAGTATGAAATACAAATAATAATAATTTAGAACTCTGCACAGTCTGTTACAACTCTTTTTATAGACAAGTGAAGCAAAGTCTGGAACTGGGAATGAAAACAAAGAAAATGTAGTGAGGTCACCAATAATTTAGCTGTGCCTATGCACATGCCAGGTAGTTCTTACTGAGAACAATAACAGACATTTATATAAAGCCTTTTGTTATCAAGTACTTTACAGACATAATACATAAGCTAGTTCACCAGATTCTGAAACACTAGTAGTTGTGTGAAATCTAATTATTGCTAGAAGACACAAAGCAAAAATGTTTAATAGTTTTTGGCAAGAAGAGAAGAATAATGTTATATCCAATTAACACCGTAGAAGGTATTTTAGGTAGACAGATTGACATTAGTAAACTAGAACTTGAAAATGACTTCACAGTTAACCATTAGCTTTGCTGAGCACATTAAGGAAAAGAAAAAGAAAGTTATTTCTTGGTGTGAAATAGACTCAGGCTTGATCTGTGACTGCTGTTTGCAAGTGAGATAAGCCACAGCAGTAAGTAACACAGGCAGAGACTTAAATTTCCACTTCCCTGATCATTTCTACTAATTTCTAAATAATCAATGATTTTCCAGCAAGTTATTTGCAGGCTGAAAGCAATAATCTAACTGCCTTTCTTCCAGGGTCTCTGAGATAAAAGACTGCTGGAGATCAACATTGTCCAAAATGTACATTCAGAAAACACTATTTTAAAAAATGAAAAAAAAAAGACTTTCATAGAAAAGGCTACAAAAATAAGATATCAATAGAAGACACTTGGATTATTTTTACTAGCTCTAAAAGTTCTTACAGTTCTCTATTGTGTCCCTTTTTTAGATTTGGAAATGAGTACTAACTCTTTCTGGTTAGCCCTTTTAAGTCATGTGCAGTTTGCAGTCTCCTGTCACAAGGTGGTCATTTGACTAGAGATATTTTTCATCTTTCTCCCTGGATTCTGAATTCCAGTCACCCCTCTGATTTTCATTAGGCTATATTTGTCCAGTGTGGATCTTTTTAAGAGTCTATCATGGAGGTATCCACAAACAGCGAACAGCTGTTTGAAAAAAAAGGATTAACCTAAGGCCCCCAACGACACAATACAAGTCCTACTGTCCTTCGTGAATATACCTACTAAAAAACTATCACTAAACCTTGAGGAATACAGCTGACAATGGTCACATCTTCACTTTCAAGAGGAAACCTCCCATACTAGAGCCCAAATTTATCACTTACCAAAAAGGTGAGTGTCATTCAATCCATGAGGTATTCTTGTGCAACTGGTCCATGAGGAGGCTCCAACTGCTGAACCTGCAGCTTTTTGGAGAACCTGTTTATCCAGTTCTCAAACAGGGCTCTGTTTATACCCAAGTCGAGGGTGAACTGTGGTCACTCTAATTGGCTGGAAAGCCCAAACAAAACAGGCCGAGGGCCTAGCCCTTAAAGTGCCAGCAAGTCACCCCGAGGTGCAGTTTATTACAACCACCCTGGCACACTCTGTTCTGTTTATTGGGGCACCTGTACCTGCCACAGAGTCTAGCAAAAATGTTGCCTTTCATAACAGGGTATCCTGTAAGTGCAGGAATATGAGTATAGGACTGATTCAGACCATTGTTAAGTTGACTCACATAAAAAGTTCCACACACCTAATAACCAATTTTAATATTTTTCTATTTACATTAGCTAGCTTATGTCTATTTCTTTATCTGATCAGTGAGTTTCAATATAGTACTTTCAATTTTCCTTCATTTAGATTGCCAGTAAAATGAAGTCTCTTAACTTTATCAGTGGGTTGGGAAGGAGACATAAAATAGCTTGTATTGCATAGGTATTTCTAAAGCAGCTGAAAAAGGTCAGAAGAAAATACAGTACAAACATGCATAAGGAAAATAAATGACTAATTTCCATCTTCTCAGTGTTCAACTCTTTATCACTAATTGCATTCCTCTGATGTTTTTCCTTTGTCCATTTGCTCTAGTAGAACTCATGGTTTTCTGTAGGCATTACATCTGGGTAAAAAAACTTGAATCTCACTAACATTTATCTCTTAGAACATACAATATGCCCCATGAATCACCACAGTAGAAGAAACTGAGGAAAGATACTATAAAAATAATAGTAAAGGGGAAAACAAAGTTACAGTTTCAACAAGGTAATTTCCCATAGAATCTTCCTATATTCAGGGTTAAGTTTCTTCAGTTATTCTTGATTTTAGTTCGATAAGAACTTATTTTTCCTTACCCAAATACGGCTTTAGTAACTGCAACATTTACAAATGTTGTCAACTCCTAATACAGTTAGAAGTGCTGATAAAAACATTCTCTTGTAATATTTTTCCAGTTGTTTAGTGACTGCTTTTATTTACAGAAGCAGTGGTATGATCATAGAAATGCTGAGACTAATACAAATGCTAAATCAGGTAAATAATCATGATTATTCTTAAGGTTCATTATAGTATCTTAGTCAGCACTTAAATTTCTGGATGCAAAGCAGTTTAGCACAACTGGAAAGATACAAAATGCCTTTTCATTCTTCCTCTGTCTCATAAATCAAAGACACTATAAAATTACAGCTGTAATAAAAATACTAATAATACACTGTGAATCTCTTTAACCAATTATCCCATTTCCTGCCTGGCTATTAAGCTGCACTCAGAACTCTCAGAGAAAACACATTTGCATTGTACAGTAAAAGGCAAGTTTAAATGCATTACATGACAGCTAGTGTATTAATGTCACTTGTGATCAGCAACATGAATTGCCTATCTGAGAAATCCAGGGACAGTCAATACAATGACCTGAAATATGCAATGCAGAAGAATTCTATGTCCTGTAGGGCTCAGTTAAGGTACATAAGTGTAAGTTATAACAGTGACCCATCCTATAGCAATGGAGTGCTTTCTGATTGTTACTAGTAAGGGGTCAAAAACCTACTGTCTAGGATCCCAACACCCTGAATGTTTAGAATATGAATTCTGGGTTTGGAAATGAGTCTGTGGTTTTGTTTGTTTAGTTTTGTTTAAAAAGAGACAGTGAAGTTGTATAGTGAAATTGTATGGACACCCAGGGTGGATCTTCTTTTAGAGCTATTTTTTATTATGTAATATTATGATCATGAATGTGGAGTAGTTCACCATTGTTAGGGGTATTTTTTTAATAACCTTTTGTCTAAAGATTTGACCATTGGTCTGTGTGCATAATTGCCTATATTACAGGCATATATTTTAGTTTCATGATTTCTATGCTTCTTTTTTTGAAACTTTTCCACCAAATACCAATAGTATGGGTACACTTTCTAAAAGGATACTTTTTTCAGAAGGCACTTTCCAAGAAGTAATGAGGGATTTACAGGAAATACTTTTTCACACTTATGAATCCTTCTTTGTAAGAATGATTATAATATCAATTCACAGTCTTAATGACTGTTTATGAATGCTATTTTACAACACTCAAACAGAGAAACATTTTTCAAGTCTTCTGTGTAATTCCCTCTATGATAAAATATTGGCTTTAGTGAGGTCTGAAAGAATTTGATTGATGAGGTCCATGTGGGGAAGTGTGGCTGGAAAGCTGCCTGGTGGAAAAGGACCTGGGGTTGCTGGTGGACAGCCAGCTGAACATGATCCAGCAGTGTGCTCAGGTGGCCAAGAGGGCCAACAGCATCCTGGCCTGTATCAGAAACGGTGTGACCAGCAGGAGTAAGGAGGTGATTGTGCCCTGTACTCGGCACTAGTGAGACTGCACCTTGAGCACTGTGTCCAGTTTTGGGCACCACAGTACAAGGACATTTAGGTGCTGGAATGGGTCCAGAGAAGGGCAATGAGGCTAGTGAGGGGGTCTAAAGAATATGTCATATGAGGAGCAGCTGAGGGAACTGGGATTGTTTAGTCTGGAGAAGAGGAGGCTGAGGGGAGACCTCATTGCTCTCTCCAACTACGTAAAAGGAGGTTGTAGTGAGGCTGGTGCTGGTCTCTTCTCCTGGGTAACTAATGATAGGACAAGAGGTAATGGCCTCAAGTTGCACCAGGACAGGTTTAGATTGGTTATTTGGAAGAAGTTCTTTACTGAAAGAGTGATTAGCCATTGGAACAGGCTGCCCAGGAAGGTAGTGGAGTCATCATCCCTGGAGATGTTAAAAAAACGGGTAGATGTCATGCTTTAAGACATGGTCTAGTGGCTAGAGAGATGTTCGAAGAAGGTAGGACTGGATGATCCTAGAGGTCTTTTCCATCCTGAATGATTCTATGATTCTATGTAAGTGCTGATAAATATTGTTGCTCGATCAACATCATGAAAGAGTGAAAAACATCTACAATAAATGTTTATCAGGGTATAAATGTATTTTGGCCCAACTTTTCAGTTGTCAGTATTAAAAACATTATCCTTCAAGTTAGTGTTAGTTCTGTTCTACAGAAAACTTACTTTTTGGCCTCTTAGTAAAGCTTTCCATGCAGTCTGTATTGCATATCTTTCTAAGACTGTGCTCTGATTGCTTTTTTAATGCCCATAACTAAACCTTTAAAGGGATCTTTGTTTTTATGCGCATAGGGAGAATGTTTGTCTGTCTGAGTGTCTGTAAAAGAGGGCAAGACCCAGAGTGCAAGAAAGATCTGCAGTATTTTGTGTTTCTGCAACAGAGAACACAGAATTCTGGATGAAGAAAGAGTCAAATCTACAACTACATATAAGCCAAACATGTTTCAAGAGAGTTTATGACAAGCATACCTGTGGGACTGTGATCACAGTTTTTCTCTTGTAATTACAGCAAGCAGGATCAAGAAGTCTCTGTTTTGGGAAGTAAGACCAAATGTATGGACCAAAGGACATGGTATTCCTAACTACTTCTCCAAATATTTTTCTGTTCCTTTATTATTAAAGAGTGAAACCATTTTCATTGGTCTTTGTTCCAAAAATGTATTGTCATTGGAGAACATTGAACCTGATCTCAACATGTGATTTGAGAATGCTTCTTTTTTGAGAAAGCACAGCTTAGATTTCTTTTTTCCTTTCAAATATTTTCAGGCTTATAGTAGGTGCCTGACTGACTGTTTTCAGTAAAGTCATGGCTTTTTTGCCAGTACAGGGGATAGTTAAGACCTCCACACCATTATCTTCTCTTCTGATGCTATCATTCCATCTGCAGACAGTCTAAGTATTATGTTTCTAATACAGTCAATGAAAGATTCACCTGCTCTTCTGCATAGCTGGCCTCTTACTGTACACTTAATTGCAACTGGAGATACTATATAAAATTTCATAGACTCTGGCGGATTAAGTCTAGTTATTAATTTGCATAGTTTTATGAAACATTTATTGGATTTGTCTTCTTTAGTGTCTTAGCATATTACTGACAGGGATAGCCTAATTTGAAAATAACAACAAGGGACTTGGAAGCTTTATGAGGAATTATAAAACTACTCCCCAGTGGAATATTATAGGAACATAGCTTTTCAATGTAGTTGTGCTGAGACATTTTAGAAGTATATGCTATATCGTTAATATGTGAACATTATCCATGTTTATTTTTTCTACATGAAGTCCTTACATGTACACTGTTTCCTCTGGGCTTCTGGGTTCGATAATTGTTAAGGGGAAGGCGGGAAGGCACACTGGTCTTTCATTAACAGTTTAAATCAGTGCAAAACACTTCCTTTAACTCCCTTGGAAGCACAGTCCACTTCCCTACTTCTGTACTGCTATACAGAAAGTCAAATATTATGTAGCATGCACAGCTCAATATTTAAAGAATTCTGCAATGTTAAAATTTCCCCTTGCTATGAATCTCTGTGATGTTTCCAAATTAAAAATACCTCTTAATTTTGTAATGTTTGGTATTGCATTGCCCAACAGGGAAGGGAAATGCTAGAACCTGTAAACTCACAATTACATATTTGAAATTAATTTTATACAACTGTAAATAAAAATTAAAAAGTTGCATTGTATGTTCCTCAGCAAGCTGGAAAGTAAAATTTCACAGACTGAAACATTCCTTAGACTTTACTCTTTGCACAATAGGATGCTTTTGATAGCCCTAGAATATCACTTCTATTGTTGCATCTGACATGTATAAATTTACTTCCTTTCCTCAAATGTTATGAAAGAATATCAGGCAAGGCTTCATGCTCCTGCAAATAAAAGGACTTAGAGTTTCTGGTGGACACAAAGTTGAATATGAACCAGCAAATTACCCTTGCAGCAAAGGCCAATAGCTTCCTGGGCTGCATTAGGCAGAGCACTGAGTGCAGGAAAGTTATTCTTTCCCAGTACAAGAGAGACATGGACATACTGGAATGGGTCCAGTGAGGACCACCTCTCAGATGAGGAGAGGCTGGGGGAGCTGGAACCATTCAGCCTGAAGAGAAGGGCCACACCATATGTCTGCCTACAAACCCTTAATGGGAAGATGT
>JAVSBS010013740.1:7463-37315 GCA_033124195.1 Coracias cyanogaster | reverse complement strand
CTTGTCTCCGGAAGGGTCTTGTTTTAAAGGAAACTTCATGTGATGAAATTCAAAAGACAAGTGTTTGATATGAAGCATATTTTCATAAGTAGTACTTAAGCTGGCACATTTTCAGATTCAAATGTTAATTATCATAATACATAAACTTACACAACTGAATTGTTTCAATATATTATAATTGAATCATACTGAAGAAGTAAACACCATATAGATATTACAAAGACAGGAGGGGAAAATGAGAGAGAAAGACAACATACTTCACTTGAGGGGTAAAAAAAAAAGCTTCTGCTTACTGCTGCCTATAGGATGGAAGTGCACTGAGTTCCTGTCACTGAATTTCAAAGGCAATTTCCAGAAAATAAGTCTACAGTGGGAGCTAGAACCTTAGCTTTTCCAAGCCATTGTAGTCCCATCAGCCTCCACCCAAACTGAAAATCACATCCTAAATCTACAGCACTAAAAACAGTCATGCATGACCTCACCACCTGCTCCACAATGAGCCAAACTTATAAATAAAATATAGAAAGCCTATATGAGGCAGCAGAAAGAACAAACACTGAAGTGCAAATGCGAGCAGGCATCTAGCCATTAACATTGAGAATCGATGATTAAAACACCTCTTAACTGCAAAGGTGATAAATGCATAGCAACAGGGAAAACACACCCTATTCAGTCTCCATTGCAAATACTGTGGACCAAAAAAGGAACAAAATCATGATGGTCACCTGTAAGTCTGCCCTTGCAAGTCTCCCATCTTACCCCTATTATTCTTCTGTTAATACGGTGTACTTAGATACCAAAAAACGGTATCTGCTTCCTTTTTTAATCCACGCCACTCATCCTGCTGGTCTTCATTTCCATAAATGATGGGCACATAACAATGGCAACAGAATTAGTATCTAGCACAGATGTGTACTTCATCTAGATACACACTAGCATGGATAAGCCAGCATTAATACAGTTGCATTGGAATAACTCTTTCAATAATCTGGCATTTGAGAGACTGGATGCTCCTGCCATGTTACCATCAACTGAAGCATCTGGCAAGCAATTTGGACGGTTTTGTAAAAGCTCTGAAGTTCTCTGCTAATGTTAGGTCTCTAAGTCAAATAGAGAAGTGTGGTTATGTGAGTGCAGATATGCAGAACGAAAATCACTCTGCCATTGCTTAAATCACCTCTTTTAGGGACTTTATCCAACAGTGATTACATGACTCACATCTATGTCCCTCAAATACCTGTAGAACTTCATTCTTCCAAGTATGTTTACAGTATGTCTTGCCCCAGACCCCTAAGTTTACCAGAAAAATGAGTTTACAGCTACCTGCAGGAACCCCTCAGAGTTGTCAGATTTCACCTCATGAGGCCAGTCTACCTTCCATGCACTCAGCACAGGGCTGGTAGATACTACGTTGTACTCTTGTATCTGTTCACATCCTGTGACACATCAACTGGCAGCTGGTAGGTGTCAGTCATTCTGGGGACTCCCTGTCATTAAGGAATTGACACTGTGGCAATTCTCTGGCATCTTCTACAGCATTTCCCACAGGTCATCTTGCAAGCTCACACCATGAGGATCTAAGGACAGATCCCCTCAGTTTGAAACACAGCAAGATTATGAAAGGAAACTCATTTTTCATGCTGTACAAAAGGCTGCAGTATTTATCCCAGCAGGTGAAGACCAGTTCTTCTGCACATGCTTTTCCATAGTTATGCAATCCCATCTTTCATACTATGATCAATTTGTAATATCCAGTGAATCATTAGAAGACAAAAGAAATGAGATACAAACTAGATGAATGGGTAAGTTCACATAAACTCAACCTAATGGCTAACAAGTAATTCTTCACCAACTTCCTTTACAGAAATTCCTCCGTTCCAATTTACAGTGACTCATAGTAGTCCCATCTAGATAACAAAACAAATTATTCCTAATTTATGCATGAACATGTAAACAAACAAATAACATTAGTTTCTTTTCTTTCATCTGACCTCAAAGGTTTACCACAATGACCTAAAAGCACATTTTGCACTCTAAGTTCTCCTTATGTGCCACAGCTACCTTCAGTCCCTGGGCAAAATTACAAAGAGACGTGTACAAAGCAATCTCAGATAGGAACCTCAGGCATTCCTTTTCGAAAATTTAGCCCAAACTATTTATGCCAGTATCTACAGTAATCTGAAGCAGATGTTCATTATTGAGATTAATGAGTTTCTAGGTTTGGGGGGTGTTTTTGCTTTTGCATATGTAAGATTTTCTGATAGTTCTTCCTCTGCTCTTCACAGTATTAACATTTCTGTTTCTTGAAAACATCTGAGACAAGAGATGCAAGAAAAAAAAGAAGGCTGGGGTGGGGGGGTGAAGAGTTATTTCTCAAAATCTTCTCCTGACTATTTTATACCCATATATTTTTTGAAAATTTTCAAAGTCCCCTTAAGGAAAAATAAGAATTTTTAAATTATTACTTGGAGGGTCTGAACTTAAGTAAACTTAAAAAGAATTTGGAAAAATAAACAGAGACACTAAATTCTGAGGCCATTGTTCAAAGATGCTACACTGTTTTAGAAGCTTTATTACGTGGATCATATTATTGTGCCTATTAGAAAAATTTCCTGGAATACTGAAGTTTAAAACAAGCTTAAATGTAGCTTGTGATTTTGTGTGTGGCACAATGCAGATATCCTATCATGTATTTGTAAGAGCGAAAAACATTTTACTTGGCAAATAGGCTGATATCTCTTTTCTATCATTTGTATACACAAAGACTTTCCAAACAGGTCAAGTTGTATCGCTTTTAAATTGTTCTCCCATTAGATCAAATCTAGAATGTATTGGGTGGCATTGTTCACTCGACTGCATTTAAATTAATAGAGATATAGAACTAGGTTTGGTATTGCAAAGCAAGAATGTCTGCTGAGTTAAATCAGCAGAGCTACCTATCTATTAAAGTATAAATTCTACATACCTGGTTTGTCCATTTAATTTGCAGAGCTGATCTTTATTAATGCATTTACCCATATCAATATGTAAGTATGCCAAACTAGGTATTTTCTGTAAAAAACAAGTGTTCACCTATATGCAATTAAAGACCCATGCGCAGTTTCTTTAAATGAAGAGTGGGGAAAATACCCAACAAATCAAAACAAAAACAAACCAAACTGGAAAATAACCCAGCATGTCATTACTACCTGTGAAATGGTAAATTTTCTAGATTGTTTGCATCAGGTAGGAAGTATTAGTAGTTAGAAATTGAGAGTTCAGATTACTTTTAATAGCTGAAAAATAAGACACATTGAAATTCTGACCCACAATGATATTCCACTATGTTCTGTGAAGAGTGAGCACATAAAAATATTGAAATAGAGACTGGAATAATGTTGGTAGGTTTTAGTATTACAGTTAAAACACTGCTCAGTCATAACCCCTACAAATGACTACTTTCACTTACATTTTATCATTGGTATAATTAAAATAAGTCTCTTGTAAGGGGCATTCTCATTACAACGAAGGACCACTTCAGACCCAATTGACATGAAAAGATAGACCATAGATTAGGTGTAGATACCAAGTGGTAATTTCTAGTGAAGCATAAAATGCCAAATGTGTAACAACTATATTTTATAACCATGTGTTCAAAGGACTTTTATTGTACAAAGAGGCTTTGGCTCAGAAAGACTACTTTAGTGAAGTGGCTCCTAGCAGTTCTCAACAATTTTCAACTTTCTTACCAGAAACAAAAGATATTTTGTTATCGATACTATTATTTTTAATTTGCCACCTTAAAAATTCAGCTGAAATTATCCAAAGCAACTATAAATGTTGAATAACTGTGTATTTAAGAAATGACATTTATGCAACATTTCACAGAGGTAACACCATCTTTCTGTGGACACCTCCACAGTGTAAAAGCAGGCACGCCATTTTACACAATCTAGGACTTCTTTTTCCAGTGGTGAGTGTAAAGATGACCACTGTCACTATACCAACATACATTTATGGAAAGGCTTCAAAACTTGCCACTGATTTTTCAAAATACATTACTATTTCAGTAACTTTTTTGATCATCAGAATCTCTCAGCTCTCATGCTAGTTTACAGCTGAAAAAAAAAAAAAGAAAATTTGTATTATCCAAATATTAGCATTATTTCTTTTCTAGTTGTTAAAAAAATACTTTCACACACATTTTATTTGTCAGAAGCTCACATCTGGAAAAATTAAGCGCCTCTATTCTGTAAAATGTTAAGGTTTTGCGAGACAAGTCGCTATGTCCAGATAAAATTATGAATAAATCGTTAGCAGTAAAGACACTTAGGTTATCCTAAAAAAGAAAATTAACAGAGACAAATTTCAAAATTTCTATATCTTAGATCTCCCACAATACATGAACAAGAAATGTGTTACATATACATGGCATTGCTTAAAAAAATGTTTTTGATTTGTTTTCATTTTGCTTTCAGCAAACATATACTTCATCATCTATAATCACAAATATACTCCAAAACATTCTTTAAAATAAACCCCAAATGCATATCCATGTTTATACAAGCAGCATGAGATTGTACGTTATTGTACTTTGAGGGCATTTCAGTCCAGTTGAGTTATATCAACATAAGTTACATGATTGACTTTTACAACAGAAAGAAAAGGTTGTACTCAAACAATTGTTATTGCCTCAATGGAAAAAAAAAATCAATGAAAGTAAAATGAACAAGAGATTTTGTCTGAGTTGCAGTTAATACTACTGAAGAGCTATGGATATTAAAAGGTCAACAAATAAATTAGTCCAAGTGTTATGAAATGAATGATTTGGCTTATAATCGTATTGAGTGCAAATTGTTCACTGCCTATTAGACCAGGTAATTTTTAACCGTGGTGCCTCAATTACTGTTCCATAAGCAATAATATAGTTGTAAGAGCCACTGGTTCGATCGAGTGACCTATGAGACGCACCAGGACAGCTGACTTTGCTATGATGGATCACTGAGCCTGATCTCCAAATGGTGCCAAACCTTCCCTTCCCGTGAGGAGATCTCATAAAAGAAACATTACTGCTTGATTCATTTTACCAAAATGTTTGAGTTTTCAAGTGTCAGCACTTGAGTATAGATTGTGAAGCTCTGTATTTCTTAGAAGAATTACGACAACAGGAATCCTATTGCTTCCAGCACTCTCTGCTAAATGGCATCATGATGTTTAGGAGGATGCTTTTTCTGCTACTCAATTGGACTGTGTTGTGAGAAATACATGGCAATCATATTTTACATCACCACGTAAACCACTGCATAACACCTAAAACTAGGCTAGAAATGGAAACTGTAGGTGAGATTATAGACATTACTTCACACTTCTGCAATGCCCTGCATTCAAAGATCTCAAAGCACCCCTTTAATGGGAACAAATTAAACTTCACAACATATTTTCTAGGAAAATATTATTTTCCCCATCTTCATCAGAGACAATCTTAAACATAGCTGTTTGGCTGAAGTCACAATGGTCTCTGGTTACAACCAAGGCAAGTTTTGTACGGTGAGGTAATATCTTTTATTAGACCCACTGATAGAGGCAAGAAAAGACACAGTCAGCATGCAGGAAGCAAGGCTTGGGCACCCAAAAGCTTGTCTGCTTTTTTCTAGTTCTATCTGTTAGTCTAATAAAATATATTACCACTCCCCACAAATCCTGAGAGTTTTAAACAGGGAAAAGAAATTAATCTGATATTGCTTTCATGCTATGAAGTAACATACATAAGGAGGAAAGGCAGCAGCTGCGTTTCCCCATTGCTCCTAAGGGCATGGTGTTCCCTGTGAGCTAGGGCTCGAAAGACAGCAATAAAGGTCTCACCATACTTCCCACAGAACTGGGTCTTAAGGGACTGTAACTACACATATCTTCTCTTTATCCATATGTAAAATAAACTGAAGATGTAAATGCAAATCTTGAATTATCAAATAATCTGTGCAGAAGACACTACAATAATAAAAGCCCAATTAGCATTGACCGTATCACATACAACCAAATCCTGTTTATGTTGTCACTCTGCTATATTTTTGATAAATCACTGTCTTCAAACAGTCTGTTAGGAGGGTGACTTTCCATTTCATCTCTCCATTGAGCAAAAAAGTGCCATGTGACTGGAGTCTGAATTTCAGTTGCACCAGTATACAGTTGAACAGAATATTACTTGGCACAACTCAGTGTACAACTGAGCCACTAAATGGCTGATTTACTAAATTATTATTAGATGAGCTCTTGCTGTTCCAAGTGAAAGTGCAGCCACAGTCTTTCTTCATGGTGTGTTCAAATTGTTCTGTGTTTAAATATTCAGCATGAGGCTAATGTGAACTGATGAACTGAGACTACAAACATTCGCTTTCAATACAGACAGAGAGACAGAGATGGAACATATCATGTGGCCTGCGGAGGTGAAAATGATTTATATTTAAAGGATGCTGCTGCCTACTTCCATTACTATAAGATGTTCTTAATTAGCTTTGTGTTGATTCAGGAGTTTGGAAATGTAGCTGAAAAACAACTCCAAAACTGAACTAGATGTGTGGTTATGGAAGCTTCAGAATCCTAGTGAAGTGGTACTTGAGCCTGGATGTCTGTCAATAAAGTGCATGAGGTGCCACCACAGTTTCATATTTTACTACCTTTAGTATTTGACTTGCAACTTAAAAGTATCACCTGCAATTCAAACCCGACCTCAGCATCAGAAATCCTAGCAAACACAGAGGTCTGACCATATTGTGTAAGTCTATGACTCTTTGAGGTGTGGGTAGACAGGGAAAAAGGAAAATTTTTTTTTTTAAAAAATAAGGTTAAAAAAGAGAAAATTTCTTTACTGCCACCTGCTGGAGTTGACAATAACCCTTTGTCATACTAAAAGAACCAGCATCTTCACTTAGAGGACAGTTACAGCAAGCATTTAAAATACTGTGATCCCAGACACTTACAGTAGATTAAAATTTTTTATTGGTGCTGTGTTGCCATAACAACATAAAGACAGCAGATGACTTAAGCTAAGCTTGCAAAGCAAAAGGCTGCTCATCTGGCAGTTAAAATGAATACAGTTCACTTCACAAGTTCCCCATATGGACCCTTAGTGTATGGTAATGAGGATACCATATGGTGGGAGAAAATGCACAGAGAACAATTGTGCTCTACTGGATAAGTGAAGTGAGCAGGAAGTTATGAGGAAACACAGGAGAGAGATTTGTGTGTGTGCTCTCTAACTCAAGGGGTTTTTTCAGAGGGGGGTTCTCTCTCTTCTTCATCTTCTTCTTAATATATACATGCATAGAAACGACAGAAACATATTGTACATCTTGCAACATCATTCATCATAAACTGTCAGCTGTGTTTGTAAATCAGCTTGGTAAGATCTTATAAATTTGTAATTCTTAAAAGGTAAAAGTGCTAAGTTTTTAGACAAAGTGCAGGAAAATTTAAGCACTTCTGACAAGTAGAAACATTAGCAGTAATCATTTTTAAAATGCTTGCATCTTTCTGCCTGCATGTTTAGCTGTAAATAATGTCGCAATGAATAAAAGCTTTAAAAAGGGGAGGGGAGGATGAAATGGAATAAATATTTTTTATTTCCAAAAGGATAAAAAGTGATAGTTGATCAGAACCATATGCATGCAAGATTCTGTTGTGAATATACGTATGCTGTACAGTACGCTGTACTAACCAGATCCTAAACCTGGTAAGACAGCTTGCTAAAGGCTGCAAAGTCAATTTTGTACTACACATGCTTCATAAAAGATGAATATAAATGCATTAGTTAGACACGGTGAGCTAAATTAGAAGGTCAGGCAGGGCTGGAAGGGCTGAAATATCACACAACCAATGACTGTAATTACTCTTTTTTTAAGTCTATTAAGTGGTGTTGTTCTATCAAGGCTCAGGGGTATAGGACATGAAGTACAAGATAAAGTAATGTGTATTTATTACTCCCACGGGATCAATTTACTAGATATTTTCAGCTCCATGGAGCAAAATACACAAATGCAGCCTTTGTTACTTTCTTCAAACTGTGGCTTTTTCTTTCAAAAGCTCTGCTCCTCAAAGGGACCACGTTCACCTGTTTGGTATCCTCCTGCCACACTCAGTTAATCATTGCATTTAAAAACAATAACAATAGGGATACAGGAATAGAGAGATGCAGGGATGCCTCTTACAGGATGTTCAAACAAGTGGTTTGAGTTGCTCAGATGGAATGTGCAGACTAGAAAATCCAATCCCAGGCATGATTTTTCCCCCAAGGCAAAGCAGAAATCAGGAATGGAGAATGGCGCAGAGCTCCTTGTCATTGTGTTAGCCCTGATCTATTAAAAGTTTTGTCATAGATTCTAAATTACACCATCTGCTGTAATCATTTGCTGAGTAAATGCTGACCCACTTATAAAGAAAACTCAGTGAAATGTGTATGCACACTGTTGACCTTCAGAAAGGAAAGGGCTCCTTGCCAGCCGTTTGTATGTGGCTCTGCCCTTCAGCGAGCCGTGTAGCTTGCTCTCTCGTTTCAGAGACTTTGCACATTCACAGACATCCCTCTGATACACACCACCCTGATACTTGCACAGTAGCCTCAGGCATCTTGGTCATTGTCTTCTCAATAGCTTTAAAACTCTCTCCCTGAATATTTTCAATAGGATAAACTGAAAACCAAACATGAAAAACCCAATCAAGTCCCTCAACTAACCAAATGCCCAGCTTGCTGGGAAATGAAAAAAGCTCAACTGTTAAGGGTTTAATACCAACCTTAACCCTTGTCTCACATTCCTATAAATTTTACAGTACATGTAGAAACCACCAAGCACATCTCATGCCCTCTTTGCTATGAAGATGAACTTCAACAGCTCCTCTTCATATGTTCCCCCCTTCCTGCCCTTACTTAGTAAAAAAGTTTTCTCATAACCCTTCTGTTACACTGGGTGGAAAAAAACCCCAACCCTCAAAATATGTGTTTTCTTAGCTGAAAATGACTAACTTAGGTTAAAATGCAGTATCTTGAGATAGCAGATGGAGATCCATTCTGGAATTTCCATTAGGTCTGTCTGAAGCAGTAAACCTGAGTTGCCTTGTCTTCATTGCTATTTTAACCTCCACTAGCAAGCCTGGGATAACCCATCCACATTTAGAGATAACCTTTATTTGTAATATAAGCAATACCAATGTCATGATGGATAAAGGGCAGATCTGTGGGATTTCATATGGGAATAGACAACTGCTTTTGCCAGCCACTGGTTCCTAATAACCACCTGTCTTTTATTAGTGTCCTAAACAAAGAGGGGGGATATGTCTTGGAGGGGGTCTAATGACTGACCAGAGAAAAGAAGCTGAAGGAAAGATGGAGCCTGGTTATGTGTGCTCTCCACTCAGCAGGGAGGACCCTGTGTGTGAGAGAGACTCCACTTTCATCTACATGAAGGGAAACCAGAAGTAAAGGTGTCTTTCAGGAGGAATAAGGGGTCTCCTAGAGAGAGCATTTAAGCAGCAGACTGGGAGGGAGAGGACATCAGATCACGGAGGGGGTTGATGCAATGACTTGCTCCTCAAACACATAGTGAACCATCTTGCACTTTATTTAAATACAAGTGATGAGTTGTAGGAGCATTACAAATGGCAAATAAATCCTTGTGAATTGTATATAAAGAGGAATCATTGTTATTAAATCATTTAGGATGGATGTGTTTCAAATCTAGCTCACAGTTGAAACTGTTTTTACAGCTATAGCTGTGGAGTTTTAACAAAATCACAGAATCGCAACATATCTGCTAGGGATTTATTTTAAGGATTGTACAGTTGTTACATGAATGAACCTCAATAGACTCAACATGTTGTTGTGATCTGAACTCTTTAGTGCTTTCCACTGCGGTTATGTATGCAAGAACCACCAACACGTGTGTATGTGTGTGCATATATGCAAACACATGAGACTGGGGAATTGCACACACACATGCAATTATTCCTATCTGCTCTACAGGCAGGCTTTCTACAGACTGCTCCTACAGGACAACGATACGATTTCTTAACATTAGCATCATGGTATTTCTTTTCTCCCCAGAGATCTCTTTTTCCCTCTGATCTGCCTCCTGTCTGTATTAGACAGGAAAAACTATACTGCCTAGCACACTCCAGGTACTTGATCTCACTCCAAGCTTTGGGTGCTAATCCCACCACCTCTGTACTGCCTGTCTCTCCTCTCGGAGCATGTGTTTGTGTGTGTGTGTGTGTGAACAGACATGCACATCTGCTAATGACAACCCTACACTGGGTGCTTTCCCTGACCTACCCTGTCCAAGGGAACTGAACTCTGGCCCATAGCTGGCTACATAGCCCAGCTGCCAACATCAGCTCCAACTTTTTTTATCTTCAGAAACTATATATCGTATTTCTACTTTAAACACCTCTACAGCAGCTGACATTCTAGCAGTCCAAAGGCCCTAGTACCCAGGTGCTCCTGTTCTCCTCACTACAGGAAGACATTCTCCACTAGAATTTGGCAAATGAAGCACTGGGAGACAGAAAAAGAAAAACAACAAAATCTGGCTTTTTTTCTTTGCCTACTTCCAGCAGATAAGTGTAACATTTTGAAAAAGTTTAACCTAAGCATGGACAATAAGCACTTCTGAAAAAAACAGTTCTACACTAGTGGAGATCAAACTTCTCACATAGCCTCTACGGTTTTTAGAAATGCCTTTTGAAACTGATATGGCTGTTAACTCCTCAGCTCTGGAGGGTAGAGCATGTGCTAACACTCACTCGATGGCCTCAACAAGTCTCCCTGACTGCAGGGATAAGTTGCACAGCAGAATGCTCTTGCTGGTCTGTGGAAAGGACTGTATGCCTTTATGAAGACAAAAATTATAACCATTTCTGTTCTTGAAAGATCTCCAGTTCACCAGTAATGTTTCAATGGAATCATGGCCACAAGCCCTAGCAGCAATTACAGAAATGTGTTTTGTTTTATTTATTTAATGCATAAGTTTTTAATGAACAAAAAGTGATGATGCACCAGCAGGACAATGGGGAAAACGGAGGAAAGTATATCAAAAGCTCTGAGCACTGCTCTCTGTCTCACTCTCTGTCTCTCAGACATTTGCCCTCTCTGCCCGTGGTTCCACTGTGGAAGCCATATGGCTTCCAACCCTCTTCTAAGTAGCCACTGAGAATTGTCTGTAGTGGAATACTGCCAAAGCCCTTCCTGGTTTAATGACATGGAGAAGAGCACTGTGCAGTGCTCATCCAGCACAGAGACTCACTGTGTCCTTGATTATAATCCTGGAGCCAGCAAGTGATGCTGGGAATTGAACCATCAGTGCCTCAAATACAGAAGTCGACATGTGCCAACCCCTGCTGCATTCAGCCTCTGTGCATGGCATATTAATGAGTCTTGAACTTGAGGTCCAACCTTCAAGCTCGCACAGAAGGAATTACCCAAAGACAAAAAAAAAGGTCCTCTTTGTCCTGTTTCCATCTAACCTTGCATAGCGATATCAGTTTCTTCACTAGTTTTTTCAATCCTTAAGCAGTAACTTCTTTTTTTAGGCCATCATGCCTCTGCATACGTAACCACGGTTTCCCTTAATTTAAATAGTTGAGAAAAGAGCTTGAAAAGATACTCAGATCAAACATATTAAGCCAAGAGGGTATATGAGGGGACAGGTACTAACCCTCATTCTCATACCCTATCCATAAATACCTGCTAAATGTCGGAGTCAGGATATGGAGCTAGATGGAGTTTTATTCTGCTTGGTTTTATGTCCCATGATACTACATAGCAGGAACATGTGGTTATCAGTGAGTTAACAGCCTCAGGCTAAATGGGAGAGGAGAGTGCTCAGCCTAATGGCTGCATTCCCATATGAACAAAAAGAGCATTGCTGGAGAACCTGAGGTCCATGGAGGTCAGAAAGGGACCTCTGGAAGTTGATGATCCACCAACTAATACCTGTGAAAGCTGGTGATACACTACAACTCCCAGTTGCACAACCCCATTTGGAATTGCTCAGTCTTATTTTACTTGAATTTCATGATCTATAGGAAAGCCATAGCCATCTACTAGTTAGGTGGAACACTGGGTTCAGGGAAGTTTTGCAGCATTTCCTTCGGGCCTTGCATAGTTAAGGCTGGTCTCTTACTTTCTGAGGAACAATTTTTCACCGTGTGCACATTTGGCAGCAGACGCGTGATACTCTGACAACCTATGAAAGCTGTGTCCTGCTGCAAATCTGTCCAAAAGTCAGAGAAAGGGACAGCTTGTAGATGGTGAACTGAGCCAATGTAAAATGTAACTCTCCAGGACAGCATGTTTCTCTGGTTTTAAGAGGGAAGGACAACACATGATTGACCCTGAAACCACAGTCTAGAGCCTTTGGAGGCAAAGATAAAAGACTTAACAAGTCTGTACAAAAAGAAAAAAAAAAGTCATATACTGCATTTTATTTATGTCAAAAAATAAAATAAGTTACAGTGTTAATGAAATCTTCTCACCTTTGAAACTTCAGAAATTTAACTAATCAAAGCCCATAGCAATCCTGATGAAAACCTACTGACAGCTCAGGAAACTATGGAAGAAAGGTCACAAGATTCACCCAATTACAAAGGCTACACTGGACATGCATTATTTGAGGGATGTTGCCTAAGGCATCAAAGCCCAATTTTTTCTGTGTCCCAAGTGCGCAAATTCACATCTTCCTTTCGGTAAGTCAAAGGTGATGTTCTTCACATACAGGCACTTGCCCTATCTGACTCCGCAACTCACTCACTAGCAGTCATGATGGCAGAGCAGATAAAACATACGGTGGCTGCTGGTCGCATACAGTGACTCTGGCTCATGCAGGCTATGTCTCAGTGTTCCTGTGGCAAAGGCAACCCTTTTTCAAATACCCCACCTCTTTATCCAGTATATCAAAATCACACCGCAAATTCTCACTAGACAAAATACAGTATGGCATGGTAGCAAGAATAGATGTGAGTGCAGATCCAGACAGCATTTTCACAGTATAAGACAGAAGTCCTAGAAGCCTGTGTGAACTATTCTGTTCCTTCCTCAGCTTTTAGTAGCAGAAATAAAAAAAAAAATCTCCCACTAATTTTGATGACAATGAACATCAAACCACTTCACTACGCATTGCTCTAATTATTTCAGCAATCCTGAAATAAAGCAGTATATAATGATTATTATCCCAAACCAATGCATGGTGCAGAAGCAGTGGACACACATTCCCTGATGATCCAAATAACTTGGTTTTATCAATGGTGAAGTTCTCAAAATTAAAATGGCAAGTACTACAGTGATACCAAAACCAAGAAGTGTCATATGAGTACGCTGCTCAGAATCCAAAATACCAACCAAAAATGTGTTCTTTATTAAATCTTCTAGAACACAGAGTAAGATTTGTTTTTAAGAAAGGAAAGAGATGTTTGAGTTAGCTGTGACTCAGAAAGTCACAGAAGTCTCATCAGCCTACAATGAAAGTTGCTGACTGGGCTTTATTGGTCATGTCTCTACTTCAGCTTATGTGCTTTGGGTACCAAACTGAGACCATTACCTTTAGAGAGTCTTCCACTTTCAAACAAAAACATGCAGTAACCAGCTTTAGCATATTTCATAAAACAATAAACTTTGTGCTGACCTTTGGCAAGCGTTCAGGGTCACCAGGGTGCCGGGGGATAACCTTCTGTAACCTTTGGAAACCATAGTCAATGGTGGGTTCGTTCAGAGCTGAAACAACAACAAACAACATTATGATGTGACAAATGCACAGTAAGCAGGCTTCATTTCACTGTAACAATTGGCAATGCATTGCAAGACCAAGGAAGGATCACAGCAAAATGCCCTTTTATTGAAATCAGCTCTATGAAGTCTTGGTTCAAATGCTATTTGAGGTTGGTTCCAAGGCTTTGGTTCAAACAGCAATGTAAACCATCCTATTGGAGTTCCTAAAACAAGGTTGCTAGAAAATCTGGGGATGTTTCATACATCTTCCAAACAGGAAGCAATTATTAGCTCTGAAAGCCATGATGAAATTAGTTTGAAAAAATATTTTGCACCCAATGTTTCATGTTGTTTTTTTCCCCTCCATTCATATTATGAGGAAGGTCCTTTGTCATTGGAAGACAAAAGTAACTATTTGGGAGTCTCTCTTGTTCCAGATTCTATTATACATTTAATATGCTCCATGTGCAATGCTCACATACAATTTTGTTGTGAACTACAGGCATTCATCTTGGCAGAGGCTTTATTTTTTACTCATCGCCACTGACTTCAGCAGCCCAGCTCAGGCTCTGATCAGCACTAAACTGATCCAAAAGATTTAACTAATTTAAGAAGAAAAAAATACTGATTTAAGAGAAAAAAAAAAAAAGAAATCTATGTTTTTAGTTCATCTTTCCCTAGTCCTTGTTCGATAAAGTGGAGGAGAGAAATGGTGGAAGTGGAACACTTTAATCTTCATGAAAATGCTGGTGCGCCTGCATTAATCGAAGCTCTGACTGTGGCAAGCCTAAGCACATGCTTATCTGTAAGCACATACTTAAACCCATTTGCTTTCAGCAAAGCAAATTTGAGCATATTATGTTTTTTATATGATTGCCTATAATTACAGGGGACTGCACTGAATGACCTTCTAGCTATATTTCCAGTCATATGATCACTTTAAAACTCAGGTGTTAGTGAGACTTCAATATGTGCTTAAAATTTCCTAAGTGCTTTACTGAACTGGAACAACAGTCAAGCATTCTAAAGCATCTCTAAACAACAGCACATCTTGACTCTCCCATGCCAAGAGAGATGATGAAATTTTCCACAGGAATTTGTTTGCAATTTTTTGAGCTAAATGGAAAAAAAAAAATCCAATGTGGAATTTTATATTTTCAGACTTTTTTTTTGGTGGGAAGGATTTTTAAATTATTTTTTGCTCACTTAAATTTTTTTCTTATTTTGTCTTAGCTTATTAGTAGCAAAAAAAAAAAAACCAAACAAAAAACCAAACAATTCTTGCACAAGGTCTGCAAACCAAACTATGAATATATCTTGCACCTTTGGTTTTATTATGAACTTTATTATGTGGCTAGACTGACGTCATCTGACTCTGGCACCAAACTCTATCTCCCAGTGTCACTTGAGTAAGCACTCTCATGTGGCTCAATGATGCTTATCCCACAGCAAGTTACATAACTCCATCAGTCTGATCAACACGGTACAATTTGTCCATACTTCCACCTTTTAAATGAAGAGTCTATTTTTTCATACTCCTAATGTTAAATATCTTTAGCCAGACCACACTGTTATTATGGAAGTAATATCTATTTCCTGGTTTGTTTTTAATTAATTAATCTTCCATAAACAGTCCCGCGGAAGAGTCCAGTTTTTAAAGAAACTGTTCCATTTAAATTATTATTTCCAAATCACTTTCTACAGCAGATGGTCCTACTGGTAACTAAAGGGTCAGATTTTTATAACCTCCTGAACCTCCAGTATGTCCCACCGTCATAAGCAGGCCCAGCGATGCTACTGCAAGTTTTATTCTGGACCTGTTTAGTTGAAACCTTCAAGTTTTACAATAAATTAATTTACTGCTATTTATATTTATTATCAAAAATAGCTGTTCTCTGAGAAGATTAAAAAAACCCAGCAGTTATAATTTACATTTCTTTTGCAAATATGTTAGAAGATTTTAGCGTGGTTCTGCCAAATGTGTTTCTTCTCTAATTCAGACTAGTTTATGGCCATTTTCTCTTTACATCCTTTGGGAAAGTAGTTACTAAATTCTGCAATACTATAAATGGAGGCCAGTTCTGAAATCCCCCCAGAGATAGCAGTCATTTTCTCATATCTTCCCACACATTCAACACATTTGAAATCCACAGAGTATTTCTTGTGAGTATTTTCTGAACTAAATGACCAAAAAAAATGTTAATTTTATGGTCCAATCTCACAAGGCATCAAGCATCCTCTGAGAGATACTGAAAACTTTCTGCTTCAAATAGCTTCAGCTCTACTTTAGTGGTGGGGAGAGGCTGAACACAGCCATTTTCAGGATTGGGTCCTAAACTGTAATTGTCAAATATCACTCATTAGTCTACAATCATTCAATCCTTTCACTTCTAGATAAAATGAAAAAAAGAAATCTTTAGCTGCTTGAACATCTAAACCAGAGATTGGAAGATATCAGCCCTCTGTTCCCCAGTTCATTTATAATCCAAGTTAAATGTCATTAGTCATATCTCAAAGAAAGACCCCTGTTCAAGTATTTAACCCTACCTTCAGTGTTAAGGCCACACCAGTTCCTGTGTCAGGAACTAGCAAGACTCCAAAGAAAAGATTCTAATCTCCAAGCACTGCAGGAGAGCCAGTGCTCAGGCCACCATTAGTGGCAGGTAATGGACAAGGTCAGATACCAGCTTCATGCAAGGTTTTGCCTCTGTCCCCAGTACATGCGAGCCTTGCCTCTGCCTCGGAAGTCCATTCACAGTGACACATTTCCCAGTGCTCTAATTCAAAGAACGCTGGTGGTTTTTTTCGTTATTGGAAAAAAAGAATCAATAAGAAATACAAACTCTCTATTTGTGTTCTTGACATCCATACATTAAAAACAAGCTAACACATACTGTGCTTAAAATGCATTCCCATTACCCTAAATTTTAAAAGTACTATTGAAAGTACTACTAACTTTAAAAAACTGTGCTAAATTCAAATAGGTCCCAAGGCTAATGGAAGCAATTTGTATACCAACCCAAACTGACTGGCCCACTTTTCAAAATACAGGTATGATAATCTTGTGGTTTTAAAAGGACATTTAAATTGAAAGACTGTGAATGTAGTACATAATTATACCAATAGAACCCTTTAACTTGTCAACTTGTAAATCTAAAAGGCTATCAATCATTTCTAAAGAGGAAATAAACCTTAAAATTCTTTGATTGACAGTGCTTACTTTTTATGTTGGAAAAAAAAAAGAGTAAAGTGGCCAGAAATCCATTTACAAAAGTACATTGTTTTACATAGGTGAGTAAAAAGCCAATAATTACACCTCCAAAAGACATATAAATCAAAGTAAGTACTTTATCCTCACTTACATATTTTAAGTTGCAGTAAACTTCAGGTAACTTTTTATTAAAATACTTTTCCAAATGCAAAGCTTATTGAAGCCATTAATAGAGTAGCATTTTCATTTAAGCTAATATAATCATTTTTGCAAATACAAGATTTAAGCCATTTTTCTCCTTCCAAACAATAAACTTTCAGCCTGTCTCTTGTGTGAATTAACTAAAATTACACCCAGGTGTACAAAATCTGTCTATCTATCCTAGTGTATGAGTTAAGGCACAATATTTATTATTCTTACCATTTTATGAATTACTTCTTAAACCCTTGAGGAAGAACTTTCTTTCAAATTAGACTCTCACAGAATAAGCCATGAAGATCTTTATGCAGCAAGTCTAAAGCCGTAACTCATAAAATCTAAGGCTTTTAATCAAGAAAATGCACAATGTCTATGGAAATAAGGATGCGTACATTATATTAATCTTTTCAAAGTCCAACTTATTTTTCAACAGAAATGCTGCTTATGACTCTGAGAAAAATGTTTCCACCATAACTATAATTTTAAATTCTGCACAAATAATTTTTATAACTACTTGTAGATAATCCACTATCTTTAAAGTCTCTTTTTCTTTTATTTTTTTTTAAACCAGCCAGTGGAGGGCTTTTTTTAATATTTCACATAATGAATTCCTACTGTGTCAATAAAGCTTTGGTCTTTAACTGAATGACTGTCTGATGTATCTGAGGGAGGAATTTGTTTCTCTGGCCATGCTGCCAACTTACAGCAGAATGATCGACACTTAATATCAGCAATTAAAAGGACCTGTTCAAATATCACATGGAATTCGTAGCTTGGGGTAGTGTAGGAGAACTCTTCACCAAGGAAAACTCATTCAGTGAATGCAGAGAGTAATTGAATTAGACACATTTTAACATTATTATTCAAAGAAAAATAAACACACACTACATAGAAGCATTATGGAAATATTTCAGAACGAAAAACATATCCAGTTAATTTGTTTCCCATGCATTCATGGTTTCATTTATTCCTTTTATTTCTCAGCTCTTGTTTCTTTTTCATTCTGTTTGACCCAAAAGAAATAAGAAAGCAGCACTTAGACCTATGAACTTCCCATGTGCTTTTCCAGTGGAAAAGGCTGCAAGGAGAGGGAAGGGACTCCAAGGGCTCAAATAACAAAACCAAAAAAAGGCTGAAGGCCACAGACAAATTGGGCTCAGGTCCACAGATCTGACCATCCCTATCCCACATGAGAAATCTGGTCTTGACGGTTTTAAGTGAAACACCCAGGGAAAGGCTGCACATGGGAATTAAATGTTCAACAGTGCTTGCTCCTGTGGTGCACCAGAGGGTTTTCTTGGAAAGTAGAGGCATCATGTGGGAGAGTTTAAACAAGGTAAGATTTACCTGCAGAAGCTCACAGCTATAAAGGCTTCAGATTATGTACAGGAGGTTGTGGCTACAACAGTGCAATGGAATAAGATTCTTTAGACTCTACCTTTATCTCTTCACAAATCCTTTTTTTTTTTTTTTCTTTTAAATTTGGCTCTACAACAAAACTAGACACCTAGTGACCAGTGCTGAGATACAATGTCAAAGAGCTGGGGCTTTGGGGTCTACATGTATTTGTGATTTTTTTTGTGTCTGATGAAAGAAACTATATCAAAACATAAGTAGAAGTTGACTCTGTGGCCAAGATACACAGTTACTCAACAACTCATAGCCACCAAAGACTATGAAGAAATCCATGCCAAAATGCTGCAGCACTGTCACAGCAATGAAGTCCAGGCCAGGAACATATTTAATGTGTCTCTCTGTGCCCAGATTAAATCAGATCGGAACATTTGAAGGCACAGAGAATGAATATTTTAAATAAAATTAAGGGTAACTAGGAAGACTCCTCAATGTAAGCCTTGCAATCTTAGCATCTTCAGAGGCATTTTATGGCTACAGACTTCTTTTCTCCTGGACATTTGGCCTCTTCTTCAATCAACTTAGATACCCACCTGTAAAATCAGTGCTTTTCCTTTTAAATCTGTACTTCTGCTATATTTCCACACAGCTGAGAAACAGCAGTATGGGGTGCAAGCAGCAACAACTGAAAGTAGTCACACGGAAGGTTGTGGCTTCCAGCTCCCCACACTTACTGAGCATGGACTCTCCATGAGGAGTTTCAAAGTAGGAGCTCCTGCCTGTCATAGAGGCAAGATGCTGCCACAGAGCTGATCCAGAATATTTGCCTTTGCTGAGAGCCTGTGGCTTCTGTCTCCGAGCTCTGGGTGATTTCTGCTAGAAGCCCAACTCTAACAAAATAAAACCATGACTCTTCCACATAGGGATAGGACAGGACAGTATCAAACTCCAGGTGCCAAAGTGCCTTGCTAAGGCCCTACATTACAACAACACTAACAATGGATGATATTGTAAAGCCACATCTTGATGTGGCATGCTGTAAGTAAACCCTACCCAACAACTCCTATGTATAGTGGCCCCTTTATGCCTGTTCTACAAAGACAGCAAAAAACCCACTTCAAAACCCCATCATCAAATGAAAAAAAGTCTGGTTTGAAAATCTCCCTGCAAAGATGATTCCTTTGCTAATTAAAGATGGTTAAATGAAAACATGCAAGCATTTGAGCTATTTGTTGTTGTTGTGAATTTGGCTTGCTTTTTATAAAGTTTCCTTTCCAGTGACTTTCCCTGGAGTGTTTATTCCCACAAGCAATGGAAAACGGAAGCGGGTGGGACAGTGAGAGCCTGCACAGAAAGGTCTGAAGTAGAAAGGCTCTTCCAGTGCTAACTCAGAATTTCCTTGCTTTCCTGGTCTCTGTACTCCCTCACTTAAACACACTTTTGTGCATCGGATTTCCATTTCTGAAATCAAGGAGTGACATGATGTCATTTTAAAAATTAGAAATAGAAAGACATAGAGATATCTAAAATGAATTCCTACATTTTATTGCCGTGTAATGCCCAGACATCACATGCATGTGCCAAGCAATAAGAAAAATGTAGAGCCAATTCAAAAAAATAAATCTAACACCTAGTTAGATTTAGGTGTTAGAACTCAAACTCACACTCAACTCAAACTCAAGTTCCCTTGAGATTCCCTAGTGACTGCTCCGTACTTGAACTAAAGATGTAACAGGGCAGCATTTGAGGCAGCTCCACTGTGTTCATCAGTGTTATTACAAATATGATAGACAGCATGACATTTTCTTCCTGATAACACCTTTTCTCCGACAACTAAGAACCAGAGGAGTTATTCCCTTCCCATCTCTGCAGCCTGTGGGGGTGCTGATGATGCAAGGAATGCATGTCTTGAGCTCATATTTTTAAATGAAAGTTAAGGAATTAAATGACTAGATCTGCCTAGCAAGGATCATGTGCTGGTTTCCAAAACATTAACTCTGAATGTTCACTCTTAGCAACCTGCAACCTAGCTTGAAATAAAAGTCAAACAATCTGTGAGCTTCACAGTTTCTTTTTCCTCTGACTGTGTTGACTTCTTGTCTAATGGGGAAGATTTGGTCATAAGGGAGTCTGAAAAAGAGTCCAGTTTCAGGCACTGGAATTTAGACATACCAATTTCAGAATAGGCTGATAGAATTCACTGGGGATATGTATACAGAAGGCCAGGAGGAAATTAATGCATGTTGGTTACTTCGACTAGTCATCTAGGTTAATTGATGCATCTTTGGCAGTCATCATAAAAAGGGAATGAAGAGCATTTGCATGTGAATATTTTCCTGTTTGTCAGACACATTCTGGTAATGCACATGAGCGTGCAGCAAAAAAATTACGGAAAATGGTTAGCTCTCAATGATTACCCCTTCGTTTAAATAAATTAATACATGTGTATGCATACACACAAACACAAAAATGCATACAAGCCAAGATTTAAAATAATGGGTACCTAAGGTTAGCTCTATGGTTTATATTTAGGTCTACTTTAAAACATTTTAAAAATAAAGACACTGCATTTATTTTTAAACTGTTGGCTCAGAAACTGATGCAGAGATGTACATACAGAGTGCAGGAAATGCTAAAATGTCGCCTCATGTAACCTTTTCTTTCATTTTTTACAATGCGTGTTTTTAACACTTTTCCTTTGCATGGACTCCTCAAATTCTACAACGTATGACATACAGGAAGCTTTTTCTTTTTGTCACCCTTCACAAACTCCTTTGGGGTAGACAGTACCAAAAACCATTGGTGTAACATGTTGGTATGTTACAGAGAAGAAAGAAAAAAATATTTTCTCTTTAATAATCCTTCTCTCTGTCTCACTTGAACTCTATTATTTCTCATCTTCTTTTCAGATTATTAAAAAAAAAAAAATTACCAGGGGCTACATAAAAAACTCAGTCTTCTGTCTGAATGCCAAAGCTATTCCTATTGGAAAGCATCTTAGCCTAAATTTGGCTGTTTCTCAGAACTGTAGACTTCTAATCGGCAAATGCACTATGGTCAAAGCAAAAAGAATCTTCAAGAGAGAAAACTGGAAAAACACCAGCTATCACATCCAAAATCTCTGCAAATGAGATTCACAGAGAAATACAAGTAGAGCTGAATCATAAAAATGAGATGAATTGTGCCTGGCTGTAATGAACATTATAGGTGTGATGTTCTTGGAAGGGACTGACCTCCTGTGAGGTTTAATTTAGATCTTTAATCCCTCTCCATAACTAAGCTTAAATCCCTTGAGAAAACAATAGTTTCCAAACACCTTTATTTCTAAACATTAACTTTGACTTGTCTACAGAAATTGCGGTAAGGTTACTCATTTGAAAGATAAAGGACCATTTTGGCTATATCCTCAATGATGCAGCAAATTGTTTAAAATTGAAACAGTTGGGTTTGTCATTTGCCAGTTTGTAACATTTAAATAGAAATGTATAATTTGAGAGCTCTCAGCAGTCTCTGATTTTAGCAGCAGTTATATCACCTGCTTCTATAATTGTTCAGGGCCTTTTTTTTTTTTTTTGCAAAAAATTTGACAATAACTGTTATCAAGGGTAAAAAAAAAAAACCATCATACCAGCCTGTCTGATAAACATGTTTCCCTGCCCTCACACCCCAGTGAGCACTGTGACACTATACTTTTATCATATAGTGTGTGCTCAGAATGAGCTTAGAACAGCAATTGCCAGGAATAGGCAGGCGATAAACTGCATTGATTTAACACATCTTGTTTTCAATCATGCTCGGATTTTCTGAGCACGCATTTTTCCTGTACTCCAGCTTGTAGCTTTTATCTGACGAGCTGATCCCTTTTCACTGGAAAATGAAAAGGTCGCACAATAAGACACGGTTTACTGGAACTTGAGCACGCACCGGGGAAAGTATTTTAGATAAATACTGTCAGACATAGTGGAGCTGAATTTCAACAACACAATTGCTAAACAACAATACTTATTACTCTCTAGAACAAGCCTACAAGCAACTTATGGCTCACAGCAGGGGAGATCTCAGAGTTAGGCTCAACAGTTAAAGAAACCTTATTCAAGCCTGTTTAAAGATGCAGTATTGCTTTTGCCTTACATGCACTGACTAGTCATACCTCAGGACCAAACTAAATGCCTCCTCAGTGGCTTTCCTAGGTAATTTATAAATGACAGAAAACCCCATCGATGAATTATCTTTTTCTCTTTTTTTGGCAGAAAGGTGATTGACTACATGCTTGATTTAATCAAATGGGGTACTGGGTGATGGTAAAAAGAAAATTACCCATATGTGAACATCATTTAACTGAAACTAATTAATTGAGCAAGGTGAGTTGCTGAGGAGGTCAGTAAACATGCAAGGAGTAATATTGCATGACCCATCTACCAATGGCCAAGGTATAATAGGCTCATAACAATAACTCTGTTTTTCCCCTCCCTCTGAAGTGACTGCAATGATCCTGACCAATACGCTACTGGAAGCAAAATATCTTTACTTATTCCTACCAGAAGAGGCAAAGAAAACTTCCAAGTTATTCTTTACTGCACTGATTATACCCAAGAAAAGATCTTAGCAAGTAAACGGGGAACCTGACCTAATTCTCCTCCTCAGCCTAAGTGGACTAACACCCCTTTCCCTGCACAGGCTCAGCTGCCAATCTGCAGCCAAGGAGGGGTGACTGGTGTAATCCAGCTCCAGCACCCTTTCTCGGCACCTGCTTCCCACAGTTCATGTACATACATGCCCATAAACTGAGCATGCATGAGGTCCTCACCTGCTTGCGTGTCCTGTACCAGTGCAGCACCTAAACCCACCAAATCCACCTTGGTTTTCTGCCTGGCAGCAGACTTCTGAAACCACACTCAAAAAATGGGCTGCCTCACGCCTTCAGACTTTGGAAGAGCCTCATCTTTGCCAGTGCTTCCCAGTCTGCTCCCTCTCTCAGCAGCCTTTCTCAGGAGAGGTTCCCTGTTTTTCACAGCCCTCAGACAGCCCCCAGGCCTCCCCTCTCATTTTCAGGTATTTCCACACCACTGCTGAAAAGCCAGCCCAACCCCTTCATGAACAACTTGAACTGCAAGAGAGAACACCATGTTTAGTAAAGGGATTCCTTCAACACGTGCTATCTGCTCTGGCAGCCGTGGGTTCAGCCTTCTGGAGTTATTCTGACCATGTCATGCCCTGCTAGCTCCAGAGCACTTCTGTGAGCATTCTTAAGTAACAAAAATACCACAAACGGGTGGTGTCTGCAGGTGCAAGCAGTCCTTCCTGTCTTTTCTCCCTGATATATTATCACTCATCAGTTTTGCTTACAATTATATGCAGTCTCTCAAACTCTGCAAACATAAGATGGAGGTAAGCAACTTCAGCCCCTGATCCCATTTGCACTTTTGGAGAAAGCAACCATGCTTCTCCAGGCAGCTGGTCACTAAGACACAGTCAGCTCCTGGCTCGGCTTAGCAATAACAGTTAACGAGACACAGTGATACCATGTCTTCTTTATGGAAGTTGTAATACAAAGGGAAGTCCCAAACCCAAAGTATCATTCCCACAAAGATCCTTTGCATTTGTCAGCAAAGTCCGTGCAAAAACAGTGTGAAATATTTATATTTCCCTTGCTTCTCCTCAATGTGCTTATTAGTCATTTAGGCCCAGCATAAACTCATCTTAAATTCACTTTGTCCAAGATCTTTAACTAGTATAAAGCAGAACCATTCTGTCATTTTTTCTGAAACTATACTGATACTGGCTGGAAACTTCACTGGCTAGAGCTTAGTGTATATTTTGCATATATACATCAGAGCGCCAAGCCTCCACCTCTAGTCAGATACATCCATCTTTCTTGGATGTTCTGTTCACATTGTAAGTCTTGCAGAAAGAATATGGTAAATATTATTTAAATTACATTTTGAATTATAATTTTAAACAGGCAAGTCGCAAGCAAAGTGATAGAACTCAAGAACAGTATAAAGTAAAATCCAGCTTTGCATGCAGTCCCACTTTACATTCAGCCCTGTGAGCCTGTCTGCAAGAGAACAAGCATAGTTTTCTCCCTCTCACCTGGCAAGTTTTTTTGCTAGATGAGTAAGTTGAAAATCCATGCTGTATTTTAGGGTTATCTCATGCAACACAGGCAGAATTCTGATATGTCTTCTTCATTAAGTGCTCATAATCCCAGAAATGAAAGTAACTCATTTCTTCCCAGGGTGCCTGTTAACTGAGAAACTCATCTTAATTGAATGCACAGATCAGTTAACCATCTTCAGATTCGAAAACCATTAGTGTCCCATTTGCACAGCAGCTCTGCTGGCAGGTCTCCTCCTACCACTGCGCTTAGGGGGAATCTGAGGTTCAGCAAAGGAGGGGAGGTGCTGGCAGCAATGAGCAAGGACCATCAAGGGCTTAAACTCATGACAAAATGAGTGCTCTGGGGCTGAACAGGCCTTCACTAAATTGGCGGTGCTTAATCACCTTGCAAGTCAGTTACAGAGAAATCAACACATATTGCAGCTCTGCCCCCAAATACAAGTTAAGTAGCCTCCAAACACAACTACAGAGAGATCACTTATCTAGAATCTGGAGCCTTAGAGGCATAAGAGAAGAAGCAGCAAAGATAATTGTCTATATCACTCCCTCCGCATCTTGTCTCTCTCCCACCATCACAATTTACCATCTAGAATATACTTGATAAACCAGTGACGATGATTTAAAATATCCCAGGTACAACTGTTTACCTATAAAGCTGATGCCCCAAAAGGGAAGTGTAAAAGGCAAGGAAGTGGGGAACCTGGCTGGAACTCGCTGCCCTCACTGTCCACCGGGAGTGAACCGACCTTTGGTTCTTTGGTGGTCACTGGTGAGTTTGGGATATGCAGCAAAACATCTCTGCTGGTTGGTGGCACATTCCTGCGCGCATCTGCACTCATCCTCCAACTAACTGATGCTGTTTTGAGGTAGCTGAAATTCTGCACTCCAATGGGGCTCACCAAAATTAGCCATTTTCCTTTTAATAGGATTTTAAAAAATATTTTAAGTGTTATTCGATTATTTTTTTCTAAACTAGAAATATTATAATTTCCCAAATTTGAGATAGAGGTACAACACACAGATAAAAGATTGCAAGATGATCATAAAATACAGTAGAAGATACAAAGTTACCATGGATAACCAGAAAGAATCACATAGGTTTATATCCAGGCACTTGTGCTTATTTCCTTATTTTCTAGGTATCATTGGCAGCCTATCGGAAAATTCAAATCCCAGGTCTGAAGTCATCAATAATCCAATAGCATGGTATTGCCCGTTTTCTGTTGTACAAAACAAATACTTTCCTTCCATCCAATTCAAAACAAAACCCAAACCCCACTGTAATGAATTGCATTACTCTGTACAAATGCTCCTAGTAGATTTCATGAGAACTGTTACCATTATAAAAAATTGCCATCATGATATATGTGTATCATATTAATATACCTGAAAGTTCAATATCGACACAAACAACATCATCAGGTGACAAAAACAAAGATGTTGCAAGGGTGACATGGTAAAAGAGGATTTTAATGTTAAAATCTAATTTAGCAATTTGCAAATTGCCGGTCTAAAAGGAGGAATTTAACATTAATCTTGCGGGAACTGGCATACTTATCAGTAACTGATTTGTAGCTTTCCAGGCAGTAAGCAATATATATAAATATACTTCTGGGTCCATCGGCAGTATGCAAGAATGCGCTTAAACAGACAAACTCGCTAAGGCCCCGAGTGCACAAAGTATTAAGCACCTGGCTGCCACAGTTAATTAGTCTGCACAGAGCAATGCACTGATGCTGCTGCTCCTGCTCCAAACCAGCTCCATCACAACCGGCCTGGGGCACCTCTGCTTGCTGCTCTCCTATGCTCTCTCTATGCAACGCAAGAGTGAAGACTCTTACCTCCTGCTCACTCCAAGATCCCTGTGCATGCCACACCTATCATCTTGGTACCTGACCGCTTGCTGTACAGCCACCTCAGCTCACCAAGGAGGACAGAGGGACAGTGGCCTCCTGCACCATCTCTTAGCGTTGCACACTTAAAAGCGGAGCTACTTGTCTTTGGGCCCGTAACGCATTTAGCTACTGTTAAAAGCAGGCACAAAAGCTATCAGAAACTGGCTCCATGCAGGGAAGACTTTGAAAAAATGTTCAGTGTTTTGGGCTTCAGAGAAAATCACTGGTTTTGCACTGAAAAGACCATGCTGAGGCCTGGCAGCTCTTGCATGTCACTGGGCTGGCAGTGCCCACCCCTGCAGAGCCTGGGGACAGCCGGGGGGCACAGGCCACACCTTAGGTGTCTCTCAAGTAAGGAGATTCCCAGCAGTGGAGTTTTGGCATTGATTTTGTTGGCATTGATTTTTACATTGTGTGGTCTCTTTCCTAACCGAGCAGATGATACACATGCAGTGGCAAAGGTAATTATTCAAAATAAATCTAAGTTGTAGCTGATGGAGTAAAAATTGGACAGTGACAAGATACCATGTCATACTAAACACTAATGTGCTTGCATAATTGATTGTCTCAAAAAATGTGCTATTTTTACATCTTTACATAACAAAGACCTAAAAATCTTCTTTTAAATGAAGCCTTATAAAAATGTTATGTGTAATGTGTGTGTGCGTATAAGTGGTTGTGTGGCTAAAAATGTATCTGCATCTCCTAGCAGCTAATTTTGCATATGCTTTATATCCGTGTGCGCAGAGGCTCAGAAAGGGGACAATCCTTTCTCCAGCCCATAGCAAGTGATGGATTACTGCTGGAGCAGATGCATCCCAGCTCATCATAGCCAAAGCTAGGAAAAACACAGCAACGATATTTAAATCCAGGACTTGCAAACTGATAGATGCTTTCTTCAAATAGCAAAGGGAAACATGTCACTTTTTTCTTCCAAACTTTGCTTGTTGCACAAAACAAAAGCAAATGAGCAAAAGAAGAGAGACAAAAAATTCCCACAGGATTCTCCTGCTCTACTCAAGATGACCCAGACCTGTCATTCCCCTTCGTTCCCTTTCCTTCTGCAATTTGCCTACACCAGCAACATGAGAGACAGAGCCCACTTCAAAAGCTACTATTTCAGTAGTTTATCAGAAGCATAAAATAAAGCATGTACTGAAACACATATAAAAGGAAACTAAATACATCATCTCCTGGGCACCCAGAACAAAACTAGAAAAAAATACTTTTTTTTTCAACATTCAAATATTCAGAAATTAAATGATTGGAAAGGGAGAGATGGAACTAATCCAACTCTGTTTTAAAGCTTGTTATACCGGGAAATACCATATTTTCTACAGGCAGCATTCATCTTACTTCAGCTAATTGTGTCTGATGGACACTGACCCACCAATGTTTTGTGGAAGTATCAGATGGCTGAATTCAGTTTCAAGTACTCTTGAAAACGTGTTCAGGGTTGATTTTTATTACATTTAACTGCTAAGCATGGAAATCATTATTTATTACTGGTTAGGCTCTTCAATCCCACTGAATTAAAGAACATACTACATGATCTGGTCAGCACTATTTTTAAGCATTTAAAGCTCTGTGTTTCAGTGAGATTGTGGCTGGGTGGCCCTTATGTTTCAGGGTATTTCCCCAGCAACAAAGATGTATTTCCAATAAAAAGACTGAAGTAACTGCCTTTGTCAGGTACCTACACAGTGTTTTTTTGCCTTAGTATAAGGGCTCTTTCCATGTTATTTGGCATCATACATTCCTTGTAATTTATAGTAGTCCTGCATTGTATCTCAGTTTTAGAGCTGGGGAACAAACAGCCACAAAGCCATAAAATTTAGGTACCTAAGACAGTTTAAAAATCCCAGCAGGCACCTAAATGAACTTTCAGGAGTCTAAATAAAATTTAAATTCTGACTGTAAGCAACAGATTCAAAATCATACAAGAAGTCTGAGACTTAAAATATTTTCTGCAATTGGATGACAAGCTCCTTCTCACCAGTACTGTGGGTCTCCAGTTTTCAGTGTCTGGTTGCTAACAGCATCAGGCAATACAGAGATCCTGCCATCATTCAAGTTTGGGCTGGCTAAATATACCAACAATCACAAGGGACCAGATACAAAATGCCTTACTCTGTGCCGTGATGGGCCCTTGTAAAAGAGTTGTCTGTTGGGCACAATATTTCAGTAGCAAACTGCATAGGAAAGGAGCTGTGAGTCAAAGATTACCTCTCATTCCAAAGCAAATACATTTTTCTAATTTCACCTTAAGGTGTTAATGAGTGAAACCCAGTATCTGCCCAGCACTGTACTATTGCCTTCATGTAGAATTTGTTCTGTTGGAAGTTTTTTAATGTGTTTGCACTCTTACTTTATTTCCAGCCATTATTAAATCTTTCAGAGGCAAGTAAATGGTACTTAGTGACTGCCACGAATTTCCCATTAAAGTAACAGGATCTAGAAAGGGAAGACTTTTTCAACTTGTAGCATACGAACTTCCAGGACACCAGAAATCTTCCAACCATTTCTTGGTGGTCCATGAAGGGAAACTAAGAGATGCAAGCCTATTGTCAGAAGGTGTAAAGTAACTGCACAATTAATTGTTCAAGGGTCTACATTTGTACTGGAAAATATTTAGGTGTCCACAACCCTAAAAAATATTGAGAAGACACTGCGATAGATGGTTTGTTGGCACAAGCTCTCCTCCCACTGGAAGATTTGTGACATACATTGAGACACCAGCTTGAAAAACTGTGGGTATTTTCTGCTGAATGGGGCCCTTGGAGAGGAAATATTTGATTTACTGCAGAGTTCTCATTTCCCTGAATTGCAAATAAAGTGTAATTTGATTAAATGTAAATGAATCCTACAATACTTTTGGTGGCTTGTCTGAAACAATTGATTGTAATGGGCATCCATCATTTGGCTTGATTTTAATTCAGAGACAAAAAAGGCAAAATGAGAAAACTAAAGCAAGGGCCACAAACATTCTAGAGCTGGAGCAGTTGTGATTTCTGGCACTGGACTGTCATTTCCATTGTTCTCAAAGAGCAAGCAATGCAGTAGAGGGGAAACAAAACAGCCAAAGAAAAAGAATAATGTGAAACACATACATAGAAATACATACATAGAAATAGATATAAAGGAAAATTGAGATTTTTTTGCAACGAATTCTGTTAAATCGTCTTAAAGAGCACAATTTGTTACAATTTATTTGAACACTGATATTCTAAAATTAATAGGGAAGATAAATACTGTTCTGTGTTTCTCGGTTAGAAGAAAAGCTTTGTTTTTACAGGTCACCCAACTCCTTTTTCATGAAGATAATTTCCAAGTGCATAACAGTGTT